>WEIT01040587.1:14383-60142 GCA_013389985.1 Dryoscopus gambensis | reverse complement strand
AAGAGAACAGAAGTTAACAGGCTACAAGAAACTTCAAAGTTACACACTAGGCAATACAGGATTTGAAAAATATAAAAGTTAAAACCTAAGGCATCAGTGTATCATATTCTACTGAAAGAAAGCCACACATCCATGCTGTCACTTTCATTATTTGTATGTGAGGTATCTACTACTATATAGGATACCTAAACCAATATACATTTAATTTACACCCTGGGTGTCTATCTAAACCAAATGCAGTCCTATATTCAAATACCCAACTTTTGTTCATTTCCTTTGTTGGTCTCACCAACTTTTTGGTCACCAGTAAGTTTTCTGCAGAAAGATTTATTCCTGCCTTTATATGTGAAACAAACCTCTTCTCCTTGTGTTTCCCCTTTTTCTTTTAACTCAATGCAGAACAGCTCATCAAGCAAAGTTCTAAAAAAACCCCAATTCTGAATCTGAGCTAGATTTATGTGAAACGAGGGTGAAAAATAGAGTTTTTTCGTTTGTTTTATAAATATACCACCTGCCTCTAGTATTCATAGGGCCTGAATAGCAGGTGTTTAAACCATGATGTCTATCTGGAAAAGACATTGGCTACTGCCTGGCTACTAATTGGTTATCAGCTTTCTGTTCCACAGATACTTATGCAGCTGGAGCCAGGGCAACTAGAAGATTTTGGTTTTATAGGAGCTTTGTTAGTCTCAGGTTAAAAAAATTAACTCCTTTTTTCTCCTCAGTTTTTTTTCCCCTATGTATTATTAATCCCTTCCTTTCCTCCACCCCAAATTATTGGCAGAATGTAGTTTAAAGGATTTATTTGTATTAATTTTTGACCTTTTACCTTATTCATGCACATCGCTGAGCAAGACATACCAGATGAATGCCAGTTTATACCATTTATACAAGGTTATGTATGTTTTGTGCCCTGTAATGGCAGAGAAAACAGTGACATCAGTCAGGAAAAAAAGATTTCTTAAAGTTGTGTCCTGTACTTCCTGCAGAATACAAGAAAGTTCTTGGAGATTAACAATACTTGCCCACTTTGCAGGAGGGCTTACTTCATTAACCCCTAAATACCTGAGTATGTCAAATGGAAGATGTTACCAAAGTACAATGTATTTTATTCCTTAGCTCAATATATAGCATTATACACTCCCTATTCTTTAACTGCATATAATTACATCTCTATTGAATACATATACACTATTGGTTATAACCCCACTGGTGTAATGTATGAACGTGATTTAAACCAGGAAGTCTTAATAGATGTTCAAAGACCATGAAGAAGAGTGTGATTGCTGTTCTGAATATTTGCCTTTTATTTCAAATCATTATAGATATTATGTAAACTGGATACCTCTATATTAATATTACATTAGCAATAGTAAACATGTTGCCTTAAAATCTGCAATATTTAATTATATATTTTCTCTCAAGACAAAATAAAAGCTATTTCAGTAATTTAAGAGTCTAGTAAGGTTACCTTCACTTGTATTACTTGTAAATTAAATATAACCTAATGCTTACAAGAAAGTATGGACTTTCATGCCTAGATTTCAGTGGGAACAGTCAAGCTGAATGCTATGCTTACTGGGTCAAGCACTGACCCTTTTACTCACATTGAGTAGCATTTCACTCTAAACAGTCCCACCAAAGCAAATGGAGCTGTTACTGAAGTAAGGCATCACTCACTGTGAGTTGGGATCCCAGAACTGCCAGTAGTAATTCTTGTTGAAGAAAGAGAGGTATTAATATATGCAAGGACAAAGAAGAACAGAATTCCAGTGTCACAGGAAAAAAAGGGATTCGCAAAGCAGAATGTGATTTGAGTCAATTTTGTACCACACATTGTCAGTAATAATGTCTTCCTGTCATAGCATGACATGAATAATTTTTCCAAACCATGATGTAGCAAGAGAGACTGTGACCTTTTTAACTTTTTTTCCGGCAAAAGAAGAATATGCCCGGTTAGTTGGCAATATTGGAGCTAATTGTCCATGAAATTAACTTTAAATTAACTGTTAATTTTAATCAATTTAGTAATTTCTCTTGGGAAATCTTGAATAATTAATTGAAATGACATCTAAGTAACTTTGTAGCCTGGATGTTTTGCAGCATCATCAAATGCAGTGTTTGCCTTTTCCAGTGCAGACTGTAGATTTCCCAGCTATATTAACAGAAGAACATCCCTCTCAAATGCTGTAGCTGAGAGATATGGCCTGGTGTTTATTTGAGACTTCAGACACTTTTTCTGTTTTAAACCTCTTCTTGTCATCGCCACTGTTAGAGCCAAGCATAGCTGTACTGAGAAGAGAAGAATCACAGTCTCAAGGCAAGGTGTGGCTTTCTTCAACTTCTAATACACAGCACAACTTTATTTCCTTCAGCTCCAACTGAATGCATAGGAGAACAGTGTAACCAATCTCTTCCTTCATTCTTATATCTCCTTTTATTTATGGTAACACTTCTGGAGTAAGTCACCTACGAAGCTGCTCCTGAAGATGTCATTGAACTAGCATTCCCTCCCACACTATCACAGAAACTACATTGAAAGTATTATGAGAAAGAAAAGCAAATTAATTTCTGCTTCCACAGTTTGTGTCATCAGCGACCTTGCTGAGGAGGCATGCCAAACCCTTAATCCAAGTTATTGATGAAGAAGTTCAGCAATACTGGGCCCAGTCTTGAGCCTTGGGAGACACCACCAGTGACAGGCCTCCAGCTGATTACAACCCTCTGGGGTCGGCCATTCAGCCCGTTCTCAAGTCACATCTTATGTGTGTCTGTCCACTTATCCAGTCCACAATCCCTATGAGGATTTTGGGAGAGGCAGCATTGAAAGCCTAGCTGAAATCAAGCTAGACAATATCCTCTGCTCTCCTCTCAATCCATCCAGGCAGTTGTTTCATTGTAGAGGGCAACCAGGTTGGACAAGCAGGATTTACCTTTACTGAGTTCATGCTGACTATTCTGATCACCTTCACGCCATTCGTGTGGATAGAGACGTCCTCCAGAATGAGGAGCTCCTTCACCTTTCCAAGGATGGAGGTGAGGCTGTCTGGATGGTAGCTCCCTAGGTTCTCCTTCTTGCCCTTTCTGAAGACTGGGATGATATTCGCTTTCTTCCAATCCTCAGGCACCTCTCCTGATGTCCACGACCTTTCAAAGATATCTGACTGTCAGTACTGTCAAAAGATCTTACTTCCTGAAAAAATATTGTTTTCTCAACACTTAACCTTTTTACCCAAATGTTCACAAGTAAACAGAAACTTTGCTATTCCCAGATCTTCCCTGAGGCTATGGTGAGTCAACGATAGTTTCTTTTCATTGCACAAGCCCGGCTAGAGACATGGACAGGAGGCTTGCCAAGGCCACCTGCCCCAAGTCAGCCAGGCAGGCCTGGGGGACCTGCAGAGAAGTGATCCGCTGGCTTTGTGTGGGGAGCACCGTAGGCATCAGGGGCACACCACCGCTGGAGCAGGGACTCCATAAGCCCAGGAGTCCTAGTGCCTGTGTGGTCATCTCTCCCACAAGATCTGTAACTGGTGCTTTCAAGCCTTGCAGTCAAAACAGTTACTGGAGGAGACTGGCGTGGGATAATGGATCTAGATATTGTCCAGCCACACAGATTGTGATTTCCCTAGCTTCAATGATTTTATCTGAAAATATCAGTCAGATCTTCACAGTTTCTCTCCATTCAACTGTAGCAACAATTCTACTTCAATTTCAGACATCAGCTGACCTCTCTTTCCCCTCCGTGGAAAGGGTAAGGAAGAATAATCATTGACTAGTGGAAATAAACCATTATTTGATGCAACATTTTCTTCATTGCTTGGTAGTTTGGGACTTCTCTTCACAAGCTGGGATACATTTATTATTCAGCAGTTCATTTTTAGTGGATGAATACAAAAGAGTGGGGACATTGTTTCAAAGTGTTTGCTAACACAGCAGAAAAAAAGCATTTTGTACTGGTCTGCAGAGATGGTGGACACAGGTTGTGTTTATTTGCTATTATGCTTTGTAAAGGTATTAATCATCAGCCTTGTACTGAACTTTGTTTCTCTGCACACAACATCAAAAGGGAGGTTTAAATCTCTACAACCTCTTCTCAAGAATGCTACTCTTGAGTATTTCTGTTTCTTGTTTTGCTTTGTGGTCACTAACCACAGGAGAAATTTGTCCTTTTTACATATGCTGGAAATAATTTACTGACTTCAGAAATATTAAACCACAAGAAACCCCCTACATTAAAGTAACATTAAGGGTCTGCCTAAAACCCACAAAAAGCCAGGAAATTGAGACTTTAAGCTGAAACTCTGATCTGATACTCCAACCTTAATTTATCTGATAGGGTATAGGTGTCTCCAGTGAGGGCTGTGGGAGACAAATCTTGGTTGCCTGGGTGCTCATGTTATTTCCTTGTCTTTTCTCACCAGCTGAACACCACTATCAGTCAGCAAGAAGTCCCTGACCAGGTGGTATCAGTTGGCACATCTTTAGATTTCTAATGGGACAGATGATTATTGTTAAAAAGGAGGGGAAAAGCTCAAGGTCCCTTCTCATTTGAGAAATTGCCAGCTTCACAAAAGATTTTTGTCACTACAGCCTAACTTGCACTGTGGAGTTTGCTGATGCAGGTAGCTGTGGAAGCAGACAGTGTCAGTAGTTTCAAAAGAATTAGACAAACTCATGGACAACGTGGTAAACAGAAACCTAGAGAGTGGTCTCCCTCTAACATCTCTAATAACAGCTGTGGATGCTGAAGATGTATAAGACATATATATGCCAGACTCACAGTTCTGTTGTCTCCAACATCAGAAGTGTGTTGACACAAAAGGGCTTTACTTGTGTTCTTATTATTAAACTGTCCAAATTGGTAATAAATGAAAGTTCCACCCTTAATTCTTATTTATTCTTCTAATTTCCCTCGAGAAAGACTTTTTCTTTTTGATAGTTCAAACCTCAGTCAGAACTACTGAGCAAGACTTTTCACAGCATTGGTCTGCCTCAGGAGCTGTGCAACAAGGAAAAGAGCAAATGGTCTGTGCTCCTCTTCTTGTGCTGAAGAAACACTACCTTGCTCAATCTACTTTATATTTAGAGGAGGGTACAGCACAGTCCTGTTCTGCTACATATATCAGCTTTTCTTCTCTACCAACAAGGAGAGGGGAGAGGCAGCAACAAAGCAATGCTTTGCATCTTCTTTCTTTGCCAGTCAGCCAAAGGAAAACAGCCAATTTGGGAACCACCATGAAGTACTTGAAACAGCTGTTTCAGAGAAACAGCTTGTCTGGACCTGATAATAGAGTGCTGTTTATATTCTGTTTTCCAAGATTAAAGCCACCAGTTCACTGGGTGGTTTAGATGAACTGGGTGGGTTCATCTAAAGATGGCCAGATGGTTTTGGAAGTCTTGAACAGGTACAGAACTGTAACCATCTTTACTGTACTGCCAGCTGAGAGTAAAGTCTCAACTAGATAGGAAGCTTCTTTTAGGAAATACAGATATAGCAAAGGAAATGTCACTGTGAACTGAGACCCGCTGTCTTCTTTATTAGGATCAGCAGAAGCTGTTAAATGACATATATATCCATCTAGGCCTCTTACAGTTAAGTCAGGGGCAAATGTTATGCTGCAAACACAGTCTAGACCAGTAGAATATTATAACTAATATTCTACCTGTGACTTTATTTTCAGTGAAAGGTGATTCTGTTAATGAAAAGTGTGGGAGAAACAGTAGAGCTGAAAGATAGTAAACAAAACTCCAGTATTTTACAACATTTATCTTCTGTAGTATATTTTTCCTTATGCTTCAGCCACTTATCTGTGACAATAAAGTTGCGCATAGCTTCATTACCATAATAGTGTAAATTTGCCAGGTGTTTGACAATAATTACCAGGCTTGTGTCTGCAGACTGCAAGTCTTCATGGAAAGCACCAGGTATGAGAGGATTTAGTTGCTGAGATCAGTTGAGATTGGTGCATGGAATGTATTTGGGCTGGAATAATATATGATATCAAATACATTTTCTATCAAAGACATTACTTCTGTGCTCTCTCAGACAAGGGAGATGCTCATTATTAGGCTTTAGGTATTCATCTTATTAATTTAAGTCTTATATATTTTGCCCCACACTGATAATGAAGAGTATGGTTACCAATACTTTAATTTTTCCTCTTGGCATTGTCTTGCTGGTTTTTTAAGGCTTTCAAGAGGCAATATTCTGACATATTGTGCATGGAAACAATAAACTGCTGGTTGTGACTTTACTTTGAACAAGTTCTCCTGCAGAGTATCATATTTAAGTAAATTGCCATCAAGTACAGCAAGCAACACAATCATTCACATTCAAACAGTGCTTTTTGATCATGTTCTACAATGCAATCAAGAATCACATGAGAATTCAAGTACGCACCAACCTCATTCAATGCTAACTAGGTGACAGAGAAAGGAGAATTAATTGTGGATGTCAACTAATTGGCTGGTGTATTAGCATACAGAAACTTGCACTAGTTATATGTAAAAACGGTATATAATTGTAACAGGCTCATATGTTCACCGTGGTCTGCAAATGTATGGTTACCCACAGCTGGAAGATTATTAATATTGTTTCATGTGAATACACACACACTCCTCCTCCCCTCATTTTTCTCAGATCAGAAAAAGTTTTGGAGCTTTTTATCCGCAAGGTACATTAAGGTCACCAGTTGGGAATTGTTAACTGATGGTTTAATTGGGGAAATGTATAGACTCTGCTGAACTTCAGCCAATAATTTAGCAGATAGATTTATGTAGAACAACAGATGTGGAGGTGGAATCTCTGAAGGAACGCATGGTACTGGCAGAGAACTATCTCTGCCCCTATTTAAATTACAAGTGGAACAGAAATGTGGCAAGGAGGTGAGAACTGATACTATCTGAAAATATCCCTTGGTTTAAAAAAAGTGTATAAATAAATCTTTCTCAGAGACAATATCCTAAATTCACACAGACCCAGGAGAAGCCTGCAGTTATAACCTTAACCACTGCTAGTGCCACTCATTTGCAAATAGCTTTGCACACTCCTAGGAAGTCCCTTCTTCAAGTGCTTTTTCTGAAATCTCTTGGAAGGTAATTCTTTCCTTCTTCCAAAACCAATCTCCAACTTGCCTTTTTTTCAAGTAGGATTGCTGGAAATTGGCAAAATAATGCTGTTTTTGTTAAAGTCCATTGGGAAATAACAGTTGTGTCCAATATTCAAAGTAAATTCTTTGAGATTATGTGCTTCTATTTTACATGGTCTTTACTTGACTTCTCCAGCAGGCTATGAATGAAATCCTGAACAAACGAGAGTCACTAATAGGATTCCCATCAACTTCCACTGCTGGGATGAAATCTCTGGGTAAGACAGAACCAGTGTAGAGGACTGGGTGTATTTTTAAAGTGGTAGAATGAGCTGATCAAAATACTAGAAAGATTGGCTACGTCTCTTCCTTTAGCCTGCCTGGGAAAGGGTTTAGCATCCCAGATGTGAAGTATTGGAATTTTGTCATTCTCAGAACTTAATTTTTCAAGTATCCCAGGTTCAGTCCTGTTTCCCCAAAGGGTAACACTAGGTACGGTAAAGCCTTGCACTCCCTGCAGAGCCAGAATTTAGTAGCCTGGCTCTATACACAAGAAACTTCAAGAAATTAATGAGCTTTACTGTAGTTCTTTGCTTTTTCCTGGTTTTGTTTCATTTATTTTTAGAAATGTTTTCTTGAAGGGTTGTTTTGCACTGCTGTGACTTTTATGCTGCCACATTTTGACCATTAACCCTATTCTGAACCTCTGTAAGCATGCTGGATATCAAAGGAACCTTCACAAATATCCTTAATTTCTAAAATATAGAAAATTCACCCTTGCAGTAAAAAACCCCACAGTTTACACAGACATGAGGATATTCGTCCTAGTGGGCATTTGAATTCCTTGCCACTAGCACTAATCCTTTAGAGTATCTACCATGCACTGAGGATGCTTTCCTCAATTCCTCAAATAGAAGGAATATGTTAAACCTAGCTCTGGTGAGCAGTTAAGGATCATGAACAGTATTTCCCTGCACCACCTTTCTCTTTGCAGTCTCAGTTCTAGCTTCAGAGGCAGATAGAAGCATAGAAAGAATGACTAAAACCCTCTTCAGATATAAGAGGCTACATGAGATGGCAGAAACAAACGTTGATGAGCAAGGCACCAGAACTCCTATGAGATGGAGTACACAGAGCATCCTAAGTAGCTGCTGGAATAGTAGGTCTCCCTTGCCTTCCCTCGCCTTCCCTTCCCTTCCCTACCCTACCCTTCCCTTCCCAAACTTCCCTTCCCAAACTTCCCTTCCCTTCCCAAACTTCCCTTCCCAAACTTCCCGAACTTCCCGAACTTCCCGAACTTCCCCACATAAAAAGGACAGGAATACTGATATTGCCTCAGTAAGAAGTGGAGCATGGACCTTTCACACTTTGCATAACCTGATGGAACAGAGAGTGAAAGATTAAAATCTCCCCCAAGTGAGGAATGCCCTTAGGAAGGAAGGAATGCAGGGCTGACAGCTATCAGCTGTCATAAATCCCCGCTTCCTTCACTACTGAACCCTGGTATCCTCCACATTTTCTCTCATACAGCCTTCAGTCTTACCTCCTGCATCCCAGATTGCCACAAGTCCTCTTCAGGTGCAGTTTATCTTGCTGACTGTACTGCAAGTCTTCCTCTTTTCAACACTTATTTTCATTCATCCTCTGAGTTTTTCCTTATTATTTGTTTTAGATTATTTTGCTATTGTAACTAATGCCTTCTTTTGTCCCAGTACTCAAACACTCAAACAGAAGGTGAACAGGTAGCAAGTGGAAGCACTGTGTGAATGCAAGCAGACAACAGCTGGTTGTTTACTCAGTTTATACAGATGCAAGGTAAGACTCAAAATCCATAGCAGGTCCCAGTGTTTCTGGAACACCATTTTCTCTTTCTTTTCCCAAGGAAGTTGTAGGACCAAGGTACATTAGGAATCGGTTACCTCAGATTTTTTCAGGCTAGCCAGTGTGACTCTTTAATCTCACTCACCTTAGCCTAAGAGGAAGCTGAGAGGTGATTTGATATAATTGATTTGATTTTAGTAATTTTTTCTTTAAATGTCTGCAGAACCCATCTCACAACTTCTTGAGTTTACACTAGATTTCACAGTGATCAGAGATAAATATTAAAAGTGTGAGAAAACCAAAATAATTTCCTAATTCTGGGTCATTGCTGTAATATCCCTACTTAGTGTTTTCATTGTCTTCTTTGTAGTATTGAAAATGTTTTGTAGAGCAAAGCACCAAGCATGTACTGAAGCGTTCACTTGAAATATTTATTTTCAAAATCCAAAGTATCACTGGCGGTCAGCTGTGATATTACACAAAAGTCTGCTGCAGAGGAAACCGTGAAAAGCCTTTTCATTATTTTCAGCTAAAGTGGTGACATAAAACATTGTGAATGAAATAAATAGAAAGAGAGGGAAATGCAAGCTTATACAGCACTGCAGTTCTACATTTTCCCCAGCACTTCAAGGTAAGAAAATTACATCTCCCACTCTGAGGTCCACCTTTGTTGGAGATTGCTGCAGCAACCTTACTCATGCATCTGGCTGAATTTGGAGTTACAATAACCTTCCTTTCCCCCTTGATACTAGAGATGCTAGAATCATTCTAGAGACTCACTTTAAGCAAAGGAATCCCTCAAATGAAATAGGTGTTGAAGATAAATTGTTTTACTAGACAGTTTATATCCCTGTAGCCCTGACTGGAAAAGCTGTATCCAACTGAAAACTAATAAAATTTTATATTCTTTTAATTTTATTATTTTATTGATCACTGTCTTATAGGATTATTAGTTAATAAATCTTAATGTTTCCCTAATAAAGAGGACGCTGTGAAAAATTTTTTCTGTTCATTTTAGACAGTGAAAATTTCAATTAAAACTCTGTTCCTTTCTTTAAAGTTCCCATCTCTTCATTTCCTCTCTGATCATTCTCAAGAGCCCACCTCCTTGGCCTGCTCAGAGGTGCTGCCAGTGCTTTAATTTCCTCTCACTACTGTAAATGCAAACACGGAGTAGAAGGTTGTAATTTCCTTTGACATTAAAGTCGCACTCCAGCCCGTTAGCAAAAGAAGCTTATTGGCTGTAAGGCAGACCAGCTGAGGAAAGACCGTGGTCTCACCCCGTGAGGGTGTCCAGTACTGAAGGACCAGTGTGCTTCTGAACAACCCAGTCTCTCCACCCCAGCACGGGAGGAGTCCAGGAACTGAAAGCCAAGATGAGCCCTGATGGGAAAGTTGGATAGGACCATCTTTACTATGACTGATCCCCCTTCACCTCTGCATCACACAGCTGATGTGAGGGAGTACAGCCTGAAGCGCAGAAAGCTGGCACAAGCAGACAAGCTGTCATAGGGAACCGAGTGATGAAGTCCCCACCAGGATCCAACGCCTCAGCGTGAGCCAGGCATACGTGTGTTTAAGAGAGCTGCAGGCTACTCACAAGATTTCTTTCCACAGTCCTGCTGAAGAAGCCAATGCTTTTCCAGCTAACAAGGGGCATGACCTTACATTAGCTCCCACCCAAAATTTCTTTGATTTGGCCTGTGTCATGAGCCTGGCCACTGTGTTGTGCAGTAAAGTTGCAAAGGCTTTGATCTGCTGCTTGCATGGGAAAGATTTTGAAGGCGTTGAACTCTTTGTATAAATGAAATTTTCTTGGACCAGCCTGAAGGTTTGCTGGGCATAGTTCCTTCCCAGGGGGTTTTCTCTGATGTGAACCAGAACCATTCCAGCTCTAGCTCTAATAACCTAGCATATTTTACTTCCTTCTGCACTTTGACTTTTAACACAATCACCTTTTTAGGTCCCAAAGCAGCGATTATATCCCTGCTCAGTAACCCATGCAACATTTTCAACAGATGAGGTGTCCTTGAGGAAGAGCAGACCATCCTATTGCCCTCGGCGGTATGACTAATCCAGAAAAGCTCTAAATGCCAGTCTTGAAACTCTTCTGCTGGGTTGACTTTGGAGATGCTGAAACCATCCCACGGAGACCGTAACTACTGCTACAAGTATTCATGAAAATTCTGACCCATTTTCAATGTCCTAGGAAAAAAGTAGTTTTCATTCAAGAAAACACTGAAGAAACACATAAAACAGATTTAAGTAAATGGGATAAACATAGTATTGAAACTATAAACTTCATGAACTTTGCATTGTGTTTCCAGGTGTCTTATATATAACTATAACTCAAAAAATGGACTTAAGACGCTGTGGTTGAATTTGAAACTTTAATTTGCATTTTTTAAGTTAACTTTAATAGTTTTAGAGATTAAAGTCTACTTTCAGTTTATTCTTTCCTTCTTTTAAAGGGGTTGATTGACCTTTAGGGATTCTTATAAAAGTACAGAGAGTATCAAAATTACTAAATTAAGGACACTTCTGCTACAGTGAAGTAGGAAAGACTATTCCAGCTTTTGAAATAAGTAAGGATTCTTCTGGTGAGATACAGGATAAAGTTTCTCCAAAGATCTTTAACTTGCATTTAAAACTGAACTTTGATTGAAGAAGAAATTAAAGAATTAACCAACACTTTTTCCTGTACCAAAGGTAGTCTGAAAATCTGAGATATCTGTGTAAATGTTTAATCTCATGATAAGAATATTTTACTGTTTTTAGAGGGGCTGGGGTAGATGAGGAAAGAAGTCTGCTTGGATCTTAGGTTTCCACAATATTCAGATGAAAAAAGAACATGAACTATTTCTCTGTATAATATAAAATGTATTTCTTTTACAATGTGGCACACATCCTAAGCTGCTTAGAAGGTGTGTGAAGGGAGTACAGATAGTGAGGAGAGGCCAGGAAAGGCATATAAAGGGATGAAAGCTGTCAAATGAACAAATTGCATGTGTTTTCCTCTATGCAGAAAGTGCATATGCTAAGAAACCAGGAAAAGAAAGAAAATCTTCCTGCAAGCTTTGTTTCTCATATTTGGCTTCAAAGCCAGATTCAAATGTCGGCCAAAGAAAGTACATAAATTATGAGGCCTGTTCAATGGGAGGTAGTGATCCTTTTCAAAATCATAACTTCGTAACAGAAAATCATAACTCATGGAATGTACTCCTTTTGGTGAAAAACATTCCTTCCAGCTCTATTGTGAAAAAAGACCACTCAAAGAGAGAGACTTAAGCCACTCACATACATGGAGCCATACCAGAAGCAGAACTCACAACAGCTTCGTAGCTGAAGAGTAACACACTAGCCAAGGTTATCTTGATTTGGGTTATTGCTTGGCTGGAGCATCCTGATAGATTTGCATAAGTAAATTTAAAATATTGTGTTATATTTATTTTGGAAGTCTGTGTTGAATAAAATTAATTTCTCTAAAAGGAGTGCATTTTGGGAACCATTGTTTTAACCAGATAAGGTTTTTCTTGGCTAAGGCAATGTAACACAATAAGCATGGTCACAATGACTATCACTACCTAACCTGGTTAGCACCATTGCCTCCGTATTTAATTGTTCTTGCTACTTTATGGACTTTTCAGTAATGCTAGCAGTGAGAAAAATCACCACCCTGCTGCCAGGGTCAACAGTCTTTATGAAAACTTGCTCGGCTTCTGTGAGTTAGTACTTGGCACACATTTATAAGTGTTTTTTCCCTGTCTTTACCCTCATGTTTCAACATTTCTATTGCAAAATCCTTCTAAGAGAACCCATTCGCATCAGGTATCACCTATCTCAGAAAGTAACCTGAAATGGAAGTTTTAAAGAGGTGTGTGAAATGCAGGTTAATCAGCTGTGGAGATGGGCCCAAGAGTTAGCTATAGAGAAAGGTACGAAGAATTCACAAATCTTTCCAGCCGGCTCACATATGTTCACAAAATACAAATCCTTTTGTAATTTTGGAATGTTTCATTTCATAAAATAAATGGATTAGAGACTGGATTAAAAAAATGCAATGCTGCAGTGTGAAGTCACAGCCTCTGTGCTGATGCCTATTTGCTGAGAATTCCTTGGGGACCATAGGACTGCCACTCTTCACACCTGCCTGTCCCTGAATGGCCTCATGTGCACTTGGTGGATGCTAAACTGCCGAGAGTGCTTGAGCAAAGAGATCTCTTCGTGGTCCAGACACAGCAAGGTCATGCCTCAGCTGAAGCTTCCAGGACCCAGGGCACACCCTAAGAGTGTGGCTGGACCTTCCTGGGACTGGTGCATACAATTACTGAAGCCTAAATTCAGGGAGGCCAAGATGTTCCCCGGAGGAAAATCATCATCAGACTTTACATTCAGTGGAGCTAAAATGCTATATACAGCTAAGAGTTAGCTCCCCTATTGTTTCAATTCCGTGGTGGTACACATATTCACAGCTGTGGTATGTACAGTGCTAGAGATAGACATATATGGTGCATTATAGTTCTTTTTGCTCATATAATTTGGATGGGTAACCAACCTAAATACAGCCATGGTAGTTTGGCAGATAGTAATCTAATCTGTCTCAAAATACAATTTTGGTTTTAAAACTACTTTATTAAAGTGGCATCTTCTGACCTAATGAGCTCATCTTGTGTGGGTGCTTGGTGGCTTAGCTGCTTACTTTAATGACTGGAGTTCATTTTTGCCAATCATGCTATTGACAGTTCTTCCTGAACTCTGAAGAAGAAATAGTTCTGTAAAAGTGGCCTTTGGGGAAGATCTCTGTAGCTCAGTAATTTTTAGGTAAATTCACAAATGACTGGAAATCCCTCCACACACCTCATTAGCCCTGCAGGTTCAGCTTCCTAATGCAAAAAGTAAAACTGCTATTTATTGCACATGGATCATATGCAAGAAAAAATCCAAATCACAACAAAAGATGTTGTAATAAAATATTCACACGTAAATGACTTACACTATTGCTCTCTTCAATGAAGTTTTCATTTGAGAAGCTACTCCCCAGCAGGAATAAAGTGATCACAGCCTGTCCTCTGGCTAAGACACCTACAGAACTGCTTTGTGATCTGCTATGAGCACCATGAACAACCTTTTAAACAATGCTCAAAGGAGTGGAGAAGGCTGCTCCATAACTCATAGGTGTGCTTGCCACAAGTGACAGTGGTAAGTAATTTCTGAGTAAAAGTGAGCTTCAAACACAATGAGAAATCACCTCACACCTGCAGAACAACATACACTGATTCAATAACCAGAAAGGACAAAGAGAATAACCTTTCTTATTTGAAAGCATAGAACACTGTCCAGAATATCTCCATGAGTTACTGTCCCTGAACTGTTCCCTGACCTCAGAGTATGCATTGTGTTCCCATCTTTATTTTACACTGTCAAAGCAATTTCAACTGAGCAATAACATTTGATTAAATGTGAAGTGGATGAAGTGTGCTCTTCACATTTGCTGCAACCAATCACTGAAGACATTGTAAACACATTTTGGAGCAAAATGATACACAGAAATAGAAACAATAAAACACAAATCTAGATTATATGGGAATATTTAATCATGGAGGGTAGATTCTAATTAGATAAAATGAAGAAAGCAGACAGAAAAGTGGGCCAGTAATGATGCTAACAGTGCAACTGAATGTATAATCCAGGTGACAGCATGACAGAAATGGACCAAGAAACAGATACCCACCTAGAAATGCAAGCATCACTATTGTGCAACTGTGTTTGTTATGTTCCCATGGAGACTTGTGTTTTCCATGTTAGGAGACACTATTCACTCCTCTCCTGCACACATTAAAAACACCTATTACAGACACACATACAAACCCCAAATCAAACACCTTTGCTAATAAGTCAAGCATATTAACATGCCAGTGATAGCTGCCCTCAGCAGCACGATTTTGTTTCAGTAATAAGCCCCTGTGGGAGATGTAGGCATCCTCAGAGTTTGGACATTTAAATTCTGAGTCCTCTGGATGTCTTATTCACGGATGAGTGTAATAAATAGAGAACTGTATCTGTTTCAGTAGGTTTTGGTCAGGCTTCTGAAACATTGCATACATGAAACAATAATTCTAACTCAAACTCATGAACACTTATTCTAACTAAAACTTTGCTCCTTTAAAACCTATTTTCAGTCAACTAGCCTATGGAATGTAATGGAGCTGTTTGTGTAGGAGTCTCCTACAAAAGCTAAGGTGTTTCTGTTGTTCATAGTAAAAGCCCTCAAAAGCATGTATGCAGAGAGGATGGGATGCTGTGCTCTAAAGGTACTGCAGAAGGCAGCAGTTTAATTAAGGTCCTCTTCCAGCTGCTTTCATTCTGTTCTGCTTGACTGGTCTACCCTGTTTCCATTTTGAAGATCAGTTTATACAGTTTCTTTCTTCTTGTTCCCTATTATTGTTCACAATATTTTTCACTAGCTTTAAGTCAATCTTCTTTCCTCCTTGGCATTAATTGAATAAACAGACTTCTTTAAGGTTCTGGCTCTCCACCCAAAACTGGAAAAAAATATGATTTGGGAGATAGATTAATTAGTACCTTCTGCAACAA
Source organism: Dryoscopus gambensis (assembly GCA_013389985.1). Taxonomy (NCBI): domain Eukaryota; kingdom Metazoa; phylum Chordata; class Aves; order Passeriformes; family Malaconotidae; genus Dryoscopus; species Dryoscopus gambensis. Next base: position 44,636 of record WEIT01040587.1, on the reverse strand, counting down.
CAGAAATAGTAACATTGGGCAAAGCTTCCCTGATGGAAACAAAGATTTTTGACTCAGGTTCTTTTAACTGCTATTTCACTGTCTGAGCAAAAGTTTGATTGTCTCTTCCAGTAGATATCAAAACAGAATAAAAGTAAGAAAAAATAACTTCTATTCCAGAACTATGAAAATTGACAGAAGATTTATCTATGAGCAGCTTGTTCTTGTAGGTAAAATTCAGACAGATGAGCTCTTAACTTACATTCACAGGGTTTGCTTATTGCTTTAAGCCACAATTTACATTAGTTATTATCGGTGCCAGGTGTCTAGAGAGAAAATGGAACTTTCCCCTCATGACTGTTTTAGAGGCAGAATAGCAGACTAGGAACAAACCACTCCACCCCTACTGCCACAGAGGTTCTGGGTTTTTGGAGGAATAACTTCAGAGCAGTGAACATAGTCATCCACAGCGGAAAAAGAAACACACTCATAAACCCAAAAAACCAGGGCAGCTCTCCTAGTCTCAACGGGTGGTAGCAGGAGGTGGCTCTAAAAGGAAGTAAATTGCTTTAGTTTATTGCAAGAGTCCTTTTAATTTCATGCTAAACTGGGATGGAGATATATACCAAACTGAGGCTGCAGGGATCTACATTTAGAACAATCTTTGATGAAAGGAAATTAAATCCCAAGCTCTGTGAAGTCAATGGCAACATTCCCACTGGCTTCAATGGGAACAGGAGGTAGCCCACAGTCATTAGAGAATTACTAAGAAGCTACATTTATTTAAATGCAGATATTATAAACTTCTGTTTGTGATGGCTTTTCATAGAAGAGATTCCGGTAATAATAAGAGCTGACTTTGATATTTCCATTCTAGCAAAAGTATTAAACAGCTACTCTACTTAGCTCAAAATGTGCTTAAGTCATTAAAAAACCAGGATACCACACCCAGTTTATAAAGCACAGATTCTTAATGAAACCTCTCTTTAAAGAACTCAGACTGATTTTCACAGAGTACTACTTGCTAGAAAGCATGGACATGAATCTAGAGAGGTTTTTCTAGCAAAATGTATATTTAAAAATCAGAAGACAGTAGTTTGTTGTTGATGTTTTTACACAACTCGGTGTGTTGCTGTTGCTGCAGGCTTTGAAAGTTGGGTGTAAACAATGGGGAAAAATTCACAACTTCTACTTAATAGACTTTTGTTAAGATTAAAAGCAGCAAAACATCACTGTTCTGTGTCCCCAAAAGGATGAACAGCTCAGTCTCTCGGTCTTTCCACAGGCAGTAAAAGGCACAGTACGTGATGTAGCTTGCCTGGAGCACCCATTTTTAGTTTGACACATAAGCCCGCTGGGGGTAAACCACCCTCAGTGGTGACTGATAAATAGTCCATAAATAGTTCAATAGATAGTAAAGCTCTTGCAAAAGTGGGACTGTTTCCTGAAAAGACGTCACAAGGATGTCTATGCAACCCCCAGAAACAATTCCTTTCTGGGCTTCAGGGTTTTTGTTTAGCTTTTCAATTTTTCATCTATTTCCCCAGCCAAAGTATAGATTAAAGTAATTTCAGGACTGCAATTTGAGGGATGCCATAACACTAAATTATACCCACTTAAATAATTACATCTCTTTAGCTACAAATGATAAAATAAACGTATCATGTTTAGTGTGTGTACTTAGCATGAAGTCATATAGCAGTTTACATGCAGAGCCTTTCCCAAAGTAGCAGAGGGAAAAAAGTCCTTCTGGAAATCTTTACAATTACACTAACATATTTGATTGTGGGAAACAATAACTCAAATGAGCCAAAGGTTATGGTAGAAAAATAAATGTAGTTAAATGGGAATAAAAGCTACATCTAGAAGGACAAGTTTCAACCAGCGTACTTTATTGTCATTCTTAGCATCAATTAATTGTTAAGACGAACATGGCACTTAAATTATTGTCTTGTTCTGTTAGCTTTATGAACTTCTCTTTGCATACTTGCCCTCTCAGAACATTTACAGCTAATGAAACTTTATTTTTAGTACTCTTATTCAAGTGGGCTATAACGTAACAGAAAATATGTGAGATAAGGGGGAAGTAGGTGATGTAGCAGAGGGTAAGAAGGAGAACAATCCTGCAGCCAAAAAAAGCCTACTCTACAGCAGGCAATGAGAACTTCCTCACAGTTTATTATTTGGCTCAAGGATAAGAAAGAATACTTTACTCTTATAAGAACTAACCAAATCACCATCAGAAGTTCCACCTGTTGCTATTTCAATCCACAGCACAGAATATATTTGTCCCTGGCTCCAGTGCATGGAAGATACCAGCTGTAGTTATCTTTATCCCTGAAGCCAGAGCTCTTTTGTCCAGCTTGCTGTTGCTCACACTTTGCGCGTTGCCTGCCCAGAAGGTGGCTATGTAGATCATCACAAATAAATCTCCTGCTTCTCTCTGGCTGCTGCACACCTGGCTGCTTTCTAAAACATATTTGAAGATACATCAGAAAACAAAGGGAAGAGAATACTGGAAGAGTATTTATTGTTGGTCCTTGGGAACAGTTCACTCCCCTGGTATATTGCAATGCTAGAGATATATCACAGTCTAAATGTGGCTCTGCATTTGGATCTGAATTCCAATTCGGCCAAGATCTAGTTTACATAAGTATTAGTGTTGGGTCATTCTAGTGATAGACTTTTTTGCTAAAATTTAGGAGGAAAACTTGAGTCCATTTCCTCAAAACTGCCTTTGGCTTTTATAATTCTAGTCTGGGGCAACATCCTGGTTTAGGACCTATAGCCTGAGGTAACAGACTGAAACCTATGCCAATCCACAGGGCCCATTATGCCAGATTTTCTCCAAGCATATCTCTGGGATCAGGCCATGCACAAAACCAGCTGAAGGAACACGCTTCTGTCTTTTCTCCTATGCTTAGATCAGCAAGTGTTTGAGAAAGACACAGCTATGGTCCTTGCCTGGAGGGGAACAGCAAGTCAAAGCAGACATGAGAAAACTGAAATCTGGGGGCACTAGGGGCATCTTCAATTTACACGTTGCTTAAATGCATGCTGGTTAATTACCCATCGGGAGAGTGAGAGTGGGATCACGCATGGCCGTGTGGCTCAGTGGTTACACACTGCCCCAGGAGGTAGGGGTGCAGTGCCACAGCAAGCAGGGTATGGCTATTAACAGCAGCTGTGAAGCTGACAGGACTATCGGACACAATCAGCAGCTGACAGGGTACTGGGGAATATATTTCATCGTGGGAATAACCACATGGCCATGTTTTCCAAACCAAGTGAAAAAACAATAAGAACATAAAAACCCCAAATATTTCCCTTTTTCCCCCTTTCACAAGGTTTTAAACTCTTGGATTTGGGAAAAAAAAAAAAAAAGATAAAGCAATTTGTTCTGGAGAAGAATGAAAACAGTGTTTGAAAAAGTCTGCCCAGCTCTGCTTAATGTCCCGGAGACTAAGGTTTTCTGCAGGAATGGGAGTGACTGGGCAAGAGAAGAAGGGACACATCTACCAAATCAAGAAAAATATGGGTGATCATGCCCAAAATTGCCACTGGCATGCCTTCCAAGGAAAATGGTGGAATGCCCAAACCATGGGTACAGAGGGCAGGGATGCTGAGTCAGCACAAAAGCCTTGGTGGTGTACAAGAAGGTGACATCCTCTGAAACTACCTCCCCTGAGGATCATAATAGGGCTCACGCAGCAGAGGAGCCCAGGAACTGGCAGCCAGCAAGGTTTCAGGCAATGTTCATGCTGGATTCAAGGAGGCAGGTCTCTGAAAGCCCAGCACTGATGTTCTGCAACCAATTAAAACATCCTCTAAGAGCATGGTCTTAAAGAAAACGTCATAAATGCCTAAAGTATAGTTAACATGGGATTTTAAAGAAGGTAGTGTTGTAGTTATAAAAATCTGTATTTTCCACAGAATTCAGTGCATTTTATCTGTTATCTTCACTGAACTTCACAGAGTCCTTCTGTGGTTCACAGCATCTCCAGATACAGGGTAATTACTATTATCTTTTGTGACTGGTGAACTAGGAGCAGAGAAATGTTCATCACAAACTTTTATGCAGTTCATCACCAGAAAAGGGACATACTGAACCCTTATTTTAATGATTGCCTGACTGTGTTTCTACAGGTAGTATCCCTCAACAATCATTATTAGTTACATTTTTAGATTCATGACTTCAGTCAGCTTAATACCATTATATCTACTGTAAAAAAGTATCTTGGATAACATATAGGCACCCTCCAAACGTCACACAGGTTTGCTCCTGCTGTGAGCCAGGGATATAGATACTGGATATAGATGCTAGATATAGATAGTACAGGCATGGACACAACTGAAAACAGAAGCCAGAGGAAATATATCCCAGCATCAGAAAACATGCTGCATGTGTTTCAAATCTTATCTCTCTTATGAAGTCAGTCTACTGTCCTTCACATACACATTAACTTGGCCTGAAAGTCTGCGAAGTGAAGAGATGTGCTGCTGCCAGCATTCCTGACAGGGTCTCAGCCATGTCAGGATTGCCCTACTTCCCGCACAATAATTCTCACAGACTGCTGCCAGGAATTTCCGCAATAGCACACTGCTATGGTGACTTTATATTGTTATTACTGTATGGAGAAGAAATGGGAGAGCCAGTGTGATCAATGTGTCTTTCCCCTACGACAGTTGTACGACCTAGCCCACCCCCTTTAGCAAAGGCTGCATCACTTGTGAAGTCAGGCATGGAATTATACAGCATAGAGGGTAGTCTCTCCCTGGAGCATATCTTCCTTTCAATTACTAGACATAGTTCAAAATGTCCTTAAAATTTCCTTCATGAAGACATGTGCAGAACATGAGGAGGTGATAGGTAATACATAGGATAATTCCTCCTGTATCATGCCTTGCTTCTCCATTCTATTTGAACCAAAGATGGGTATACGAGGTTGGAGCTCAGCAGATACATTTTGCTGTGATCTGATTTTAAACTTCCCTCTGAGCCACTCAAATACCAGCTGCTGTTCATAGCACTGTTCATGATCCATTAGTAGGGGCAACTGTGGAGTTTTCTGGTCCTTTTGCACTCACCTCTGGGATTTACAGTGTGTGAGGCTGGGCTTAGATTTTATCTGAGCCCTTAGAGAGTTCTCTCCAGCAGCTTATTCTGATTCTGCAAGGGGATGAAGGACGCCCCAGATTTATTTGAATGATGTCCTGCTGCTCTAGACTTTGATGATCCCATTGCCATGGATCCTGTGGGGACATGGCACATGGCATCCATGCAAGTCTCATTATTCTTGAAATATGACTACACTTGTCTTCATCATCTTGGTTGCCCACAGTTAAGAGCGTATATTCTGAGTGTAACACCTTAGACTTCCTAAGAGAGTTTTAAAGGAAGATGAAATCCAAATTTACAGCTGAACAACAGATATTCTGTGACACGGACCACCTACTTCCTTCAAGTATTCACGAAGATGTTCAAACAATTGCATATAAGAGAATCTAACAAAATGTACCTTGAAAAGTCATTAACACTGCTCAGAGGAATTCTAAGCAGGTGGAAAATAGAAGCAGATTTGAGAAATCACCTGTTGAAGCAGGTTTTTACAACTCAGCTTGAAATGTGATCCAGGGCTTTGCTTTACATTGTGAGGGCTTGGTGCATGCAGCCTGTGCCTGTTCTCACCTGTCCATTCACTGAATCCCTGAGGTTAAGAGGAGGCACAAGGATAGGGCTGATGTTTCTTTGCTTGGTAATAAGAACCACAACATCTTATGCTTATAAACATTGCAAGTCTCGAGATAACTTCCTTCCAAATTCCCTGAAGCCTCATCTAAAATGGTTCAGTTGTTACCCCTTACACAACTGCAGTATGTATTGATTTTTTTTTTTTTTTGTTCTTTGAAATCTACGTTCAAATCACACCAGCCAGTATATCTAGCAGGGTAAAGAAAAGGTCTAGTTCCTGTGCATGAATTGTTACACAACCCAAACAGTTCTGTGTTTAAAAATGAAGAGCGAATAAGAGAAGTAAAAACACAAGGAAACTACAGGATATGATTCATAAAAATCCCACATCTCCTCTATATGCTCATACGGTCTTCTTTGAAAAAATAAATAAAAGGTTTTGTTGTTTAGCAATGTTCCAGTAAGTAACACACATGCCAGAGAACAAGCAAGCTCAAAACAATGAGCTAAAATTAGAAGAGGCAGATTCAGCATCTGAAGTCACAAGTACACACACACTTACTTTATAATGTGAAGGCATCTGGAAGAAATATAGTCACATGGACAGTCTGGGTGCTGGCATAAGGACTGTAGCTCTGGAGATTTTTCCATCAGCTACAAGCTCTTTGTGGATCTTCAAACAACTCTTTTAATCCTATCTGTGAAAAGAGGCAACAACGGGCCTGCTTCTGTGGCTGTTGTGAGTATGAAACCCTGGGTGTTTACAATCATCTTGGATTTTCATGTTGAGTGCCACCGAAATAAAATTATTTCTTCAAACCACTCAGCTGTAAAAAGTGCTCAAAAAGTAATTCACTTTGAGCCATTTTGCTATTCAGAGTAAGTCTATTTCCTACTGAAATGGAAGACAGGGAGATATGGTGTACACTAGTACTGATCATTTCTCAGCATTTCAGTATCATTAAAATTCTTTTCTTGCAGATTTTTCTCCTAACGTAAAAAGTTCTGTACAGTAGATGCTTGCTAGCTATGACCAGTTCTCAGCAGGTCTTATCAGCTCAATCAATAAACCACTTACATTCCCATAGAAATCATAGAAGACATGTTCAGCAGCAGCAAGAAGCAGCAAGTTCAACTAAGAGCCTGTGACCAGGACCACTCCTCTATGAATGTGCCATCAAGCAGTAACCAAAGAAAGAGTTAATTACACCTACAGTGAAGAAAAGGACAGCAACCATGGCTATGGCCAAATTTTGGTATTATGAAGAGGATTCGGGTGGAGCTGTCCGATCTCACTCTAGATTTACATTTCCAGTTCAAATACAGGTTCTAAAGGAGATAACAAGAGCTGTCATAGGTCAACAAAGATGGAAAGAGTTCATTGCAAGACAACACTACACTGTGATGATGCTTCTCATGAAATAATTTGTTGGACTTTTTAAAGAGAACTGGAGTACACATATTCATTTTTGAAGCTTTTCAGCACTTTTTGCTTTTTACAGATCTTGCTGCAGCTGTTAAATTATGTATTTGACTTCCAGTACGAACTCAAACACCCACTCCAGGCAGTAGCTCAAAAGGAGCCGGGACTGGTTCCTTCTGGCTCAGGTGGCAGAGACAGAACTGCTACACATCAGATGTAGTGACGGACAATTGACATTTGCATTTCAGCTAACATAATATATATTTCTATAACATAATTTTGAAGGGAGAAGGAGAGGCAGCTGAGAATGAGAAATCAGTTGCAGGATTATTTTTGGTTTTGTTTTCTAAGAATCAGTTGTTATTTTTCCTGCCATATTCAGTAGATAGAACAATTTATCCCTGCTTGTAGGTCTAATTAATTGTAACAAGACTAGATTAATTATAGACTCAATACTAGATTATCTACAGATGTTCCAACAAGATTTTCAAGACTAGGTCACCTAAAATACAGAGAAAAATGTTAGACTTTCACTGGTTGTGTTGCCTAACACAACCAAAGTTGAAGAACAGAATTTAGACAATGAATAGAAAGTTGAGAAGAAAATATTACAAATTATGCCAGTTGTCTTCCTACTCTTTGTTCATGTGTGGAGTCTGGCAGAATTTCATGCAGTTAGGCTGGGCCACAGTCATAGCTAGTGTAGATACTGTGAATATGGAAAACAAACCTGTACTGACTTGGGGGAACATAAATATTTGTAATACATGCTTTTACCTTGATTGATTGATGGATTGATATTTTGTTTTGATAACAATGAATAACTTTATCACAGACTAATACCTAATTAAATTAGATAGCTAAAGATAGCTAGATAGCTAAAGAACAATGCATTCAAATGCTATAATCATCTGAATGGTGTAAGATTATGTTGTTTGTACATAAAATATACCACAAGAGAGGTAATTTAGGATCTTACCAGGAATGTTCTATTCAGTTATAAACAATCTATGAAGACATTCATATGACAGGCATAACAGGCTGGGTATTTTTCAGTGATGTGTGGACGGAGAAGTTCAGCCAGAAGCAGCATACAAGCTAAGAATATAAATTTTGCAAAAAATCCTGGATCCACGCCCTTACTCAGCTTCTAGTAAAATACAGAATTTCATTTTGGGTTTTTGTTGAACCTGTTCCCTTTTACAGGCACACCCAGAAAAGGATGTGAACAAGAATTGTGAAACCCTATTTTACAAGTCTTCAGGAGGCCTGTATGAATGAAGTCCTGTACCTGGGCACTCTGATAGCAAAGGTAAAAACTGAATTTTCTCTTTAAAAACAAACAAACAAATAAACAAAAAGTATGTCTAGCATAGTGAAAGCAAACTCCACAATTTTGATATCCTTCTCCTTTTAATTGTCAAGGAAAAGAGAAGGAAATAAGGGAGAAGAGCAGTGGCTCAGCACATAGTCACTCAGCTTTATCTCACTATTTACCCTTTCTGACAAAGAACCATCCAACTCTTGCTACTCCTTTCAAAGCTGCCAGTGGAAAGAAAGATTTTTCCTGGGGAGGAGGATCTCCACGGGAAGCAGTGAAAAAACATGAGAGAAGGAATCTGAAAGAATTCACTCCCACCCATCTACAGGAGATTCCTAGAAGCATTGTTAGTCTGAAGGTTTCCAAAAACACACTCCACTTCTCAAAGGCGAGGTCAATTATGGCAGGTTAATTTTAAAGCAGCAACGGTGTCTAGCTGGAATCTCTCACAAGGTTGGAATGTTAGAAGTAGACCCAGGAGAGAGGATTTAATGTACAAAATGCAGGTGAGGCAGCCAGAAAGACATGATGAATGTAATTTATCACAGAGCTCTGCAATTTATCACAATGGAATCACAGGAAACAAGCAAAGCAGAGAAGTAGAGAGATAGACTAGATAAATTGAGATTCTTTGTGCATGGAACTTCTTTGAAATATGCCAAGGAAATTTCATGTTACATGTTCAGATTTTCAAACTGTATTTTATTGATGGAATGGAGCTGCGTGTTTCTACGTTTGGGGTCCTTATCCCCAGAAAATAAAAAGATGTGTTATTCTGAAGAATGAAAAAAAGCTAAAATTTTAGGATGCTGTTTTACTTCATTTTGGTTTTAATCCCCTTCTGGAGCAGCTCTGGATACGTGCCAGAAGGTAGGGGTTTCCATGTGCAAACAAAGAGCCTGTACTTCCCAGCTACCCTCCTCTCTGCTCACTTTTCAAGTTCAGTTGCATGAAGGTCCACACACAGAAGCAATTTCAATCTGTGAGCTACTTTTGACAATGTGCAAGTGATCAAAATGTGCTCACAGCAAACACTCCTTCCTCACTCCACTGCTTTTGTGGGTGCCTTTCTCAAAACAGGTCTGTTCTATCAAGGTAACAACTCCGAGTTTTACAGCAGCAGTGCTGGAGCAATACCACAGTCCAGAGCATTGCTGCACAGTGCTGGGTATTCCCCACTGCCCACAAAGTAGGGGCCTTACAGCTTTCAAAACAGTGCATGTACTATTTAAATTGCTTCACTGGGAGGAGAATTATGTGTTCTGCAACGCCTCAGGACAATGAGCCAAAGGAACTATACAACATGAGCTTGGTGTTAGAGCCGGAGCTTTGCAATGCTCTGCTCTGTGTGTGTTTTAGCCTGCTATGTAACATTACTTTTACATTAACATTTGTGGTTCCTTTTTTATGCACTCCAGCTTCACTATGCTTCCCCCTTTATATTTTAACAGTCAGAATCCTATGATCCAACCAGGGTGGCATGTTCAAAGCTCCACTTCTTTTTAGCACTGATTAAAAAATAAAACAAGCAAAAAAAAACCCCTCAGAATATTGAAAGAGCTTACTTCAAATAGCTTTTATTAACACTAGGACAAGACTATAGCCAAAGAATTATACAAAACACAAAACAAAGGGGATTTTAACAACTTGGTTGAAGACTATTTCACGCCAATCCAATGCTCATATATCTATAATCAACAAAGTTCTGGAGCACAATATTACTTAACATTACTCATTGGATACTTTCAGATACAAAAATGTATCAGGAATAATAACAATGGTTCCTTTTACTCTTATGGAAATATTACTATTGACCTTTAAAAATGTTGCCCTTTGGGTCAGTCCCACTGATCCTTTATCCCTTAGAATCTGCTCTGCCTGGAAAGACAAACTACAGATAAACTTTCAGAGCTCTGAGCAAAAGGACTGGTTTTTATCATGGAAACAGATAGCAACATCAATTTCCCAAGAAAAAAAATAGACATTTCAGCTGTGCATCCCTAGACCAAAAAGTCAGTCTTGTAAAAACCCACGGCAGTAAGCTTGCTTTGAAAGCTTTAGTTATGACTTCATCAGGTATTGCTTTACGCTTTCCTACTGCATCCTAACTTGGAATATCAAGCCAATCATGAAATTTAAAATAGCAGTTAACTAAGCAGCAAGAGACATGAGTATGAACCTGTTCCCCTAACACATGACGTATATACGCTTGTGAAGCCAACAGAATAGATCCATCACAGTCAGTGTCCTTTCAGACAGACTTTTCTAGGAGCAGAACTGGCACTTTATATCAGAACAAGGTATGTCAGATGCTTTACCTGGGCTTTTTTTAGTTTTGTGTGGCTGAGTGCAATGTTCGGTTTCCTCCTCTAGCTGCCTCCCAAATATTATCCAAAGTCTGCTGCAGGAGGGATTTATGTGGTCTTTGAATCAGGACATCTTATGGCTCTGCTACTGCAAATGTGCCTCTGGTCATGCAGAAGCACCATCGGAAGGGGGTAATGTGTGGAGATCTTCGCACAGAATCACTCTCACTGCACAGTGCCGGTGCCACTGCTTGTATGCATCCCTTGTCTTTAGACTGTACCCACAGAAGCATGTCTTTATTTTAAATCACAGCCCTTACAAATGACAGCCCAACTCACCATGTACTAATTGACATCCAAAGAGCAGTATCTTTGATGGTGCAGAACAATTTATATTTTGCTATCATGTATGCTAATATGCTGAACCACAGAGCATGGCACTAGAGGAGAATGAAGGATTGTGCAGAAGAGACATAACCGAGAGTTGCTGGAACATCTGTCCTTTTTGGTCTTCACTCTCTGTAGTGTGTGATTTACTAGTGATTAGAACCGAGTTGGTAACAAGATGTCATGGGACAAAACCCTTTTGGATCCAGTGAAAAAATGACATTGTTAAAATCAAAATGGGTCTCTTTTGAGGTTAGAGAGGAATGTAAGTTTCACAATTTCTTTTAACAGTCAGCAGACAGCCAGCTAAATAGCACTCTTAAAATACTGCTGCAGTTTGGATCTGTTATGATGAAAAAATGAAGCACTTAATTGCTGCGAGAAGTGACAAAGATAAGCTATTCTCATTCCCACACCAAGGGCAGGGGAATCTCTCAGAAAAGACAGACTTTTTTTAGATGGTTTTCTATGTGTTCCAAGGGTGAATTCAATTACAGGTACAAAAACAAAGCAAGTGACATGACAAAGAAAGATCTTAAATGGTAATTTAGAACCCAAACTCCTTCAAATCCAGGATGAAAAGCAAGTAGCAGAAACCTTATTTAAGAGAGATTCTTTCCTTGAGGGTTCTACACGCCACATCCCCCCTCCCCAGGTACATATTCTGTTTTACGTCCATATAGAGTCCGCAAAAAAACCCAGTACAGTGGTTCACAAAGCTCTACTGTGACCTTTAAAAATAAAACAACCATGCACTGCTATGCTTCTGGAAAGGCCACTATTGAGAAAAAAAAAATAAATTCCCCTATCAGTCATGTTATGAAGTGTCTGCTGGGGGATGAGAATTTCTTGGGCAAATGCACATTACACATATCAGGGCAGCATACACAGCTGCTGCTGCTGCTGCTGCTGCTGCTGCTCCTGCTTAGCAGAGAAAATAGCCCAGCCAGGTTCACATCTGCATGCGTGTGGGCATGCCGGTGGAATATTTCCCAAAGAATAAATGCTTTCTGAGCACCTCCTTGCCCCTGCAAGCTAATAGGAGTTAGTTGTCTTACAGCCTTTGGAAAAGTTCCCTCTAATTCTTTGTCCCAGACACATTGCCCCGAAAATGTCCTGCTGTCTGTCTACAGAAATTAGTCAGTTTCTACATTCTTGCTCTCTACAGGATCTCTGGTGTTGGCTGCAGCAAAACCTTTCTAATATTTCATCTCCGGTTATGACTCTCAGCTTCTCAGAGAGGCTGAACTTATCTAAGAAACCAACTAAAATATCACATACTGTACAGAGGGTTTGGTTTTGCCACTTATATTCAGCCTGCACCATGTTGTTGACTTTTTTGCAAAGTCAAGTCATAGTCATCTTTATTTGTGCAACATTTTCCGTTTCTTTTATGATGTTTATTTAAGATAGCTTAATGATTTTACTTTTCGCAGATTCACTTGCTTGGAATTAGTTGCTTGATTTACACAGAAAGTAAAATTAGAAAGGTACATGATTAAAAAAGGGAATAATTCTGTTATCTTTACACTGGCAAAACTCCCATGAACTTTGATTACCCACTAGAAATGTTGCCTGAAAAGAGATCATCTAATCAAGCTGAAAATTATATTAAAACCAAATGAGCATATGCAGAGTTCCTGCACAGAGTTCAAAAATGAAGTACAAGACACTCTTAGGATTCAGCAGTTCTGAGACTTGCTGTTCATCACTGTTCATACTCCAGCCCAGGTAAGAGCCTTAAGCTGGATAAAAATCATTCTTGATATACTGAGTCATGTCTCTTTTTAGTTTTCAGTTTGTTCTATGAACCAAAGGACCTAAGAATACAAGAAAAGTACAAGAAAACCATAGAAATACAAGAAAAGCCCCACTGAGCTTAATACTTAGTTCCTAATGCTAGAGAAAAAAATTAACTGGAGCAAGCATGTTAGTGGGGCTTGCTGCTGACGCATCTCTCATTCTGGTAGTTGGTGACTTTGGCCCAGGGGCAGAGTGAAAATTACTGCAGGATTCCCCCACGAGGTAAAGATTTACCACCAATGGCAGTGGCAGCCTGGGGTGGAGGTTCTGTGGGATGTCCCTCTGCCTGCCTGCAGCCCTCGTGCCATCAGCACCCTGGCTCCAAGTGCTCCCTGCTGCCTCCTCAGCATCACCTATCCCATGGAATCACACACAGAAACCACCCTTACCCCATCTTGTTTATGCATTTCAGCTCAGTTTGAGATGTAATCTAAGATCAGACATAGATATTTTGGCAGCCAACTTGAAATATCTGGGACTGAATTTTCAGAGGTGTCAATCTCTCTAGCCTACTGGGAAAGGTCTGTGGGAGACATGAGACTCTGATGTCTCCTCAAAAATCTGAATTTTTACATTGGAAACATGCAATTTATGCATGTTTCTGAAATTCTTGGAATCTGTTGTTGAATCCAGTTAAAACTGGGCATTTTTAAGAGTGTCTATGTGAATATTTCCCTGGAAGTATGACTAAAATTGCTGGAAGATATTTTAACTCTAGTCCATGGGGAGCTATTGATGGTAATAAAAAATACTGTGAGAAGAAAACAGCAGCAAGTGAAACTGCCCTTTCAGAAAGCCCAGGTCTGCTTTGAAGGAAGTGCTGATATTCACCATAAGCCTCAATCATTTCCCAGAGGGCTGTAAGATGCCTTGGAATGACATAATCAAAAAGAAATGGTGCTCTTGACTTAAAGGGGAAAAGAAAAGCAGGGCCTGATCCATATCCCATAGAAATCAAAGAGGACTTTGCTATTGACTTCAGTCAGAACAGATTTCCGGACGCAATCTGTGTGCAGTTTATTAGCACATTTGTTTATCCAAATGATCCCAACTTCAACCAATAGTATGTCTAGATATCTGTCTGGAACTACATCTGTACAAATGTATAAGTGTGAGTTTATAATGTGGTTCAATTCAAGTTATTCTGGCATTTTAAAAGCATTTCCAGCTACAAAAGACAGCTTTAGCTGATTTGCACCCCAGAATACAGACTGTGATTGCAAAAGCTTGTAACTCACATTTCAGATTGCAATTCATATAAAATTTCACGCACGCTAAGGACACAAACAGATTTTAGGGTTAATTTTAAAATGATGTTACTATGCACTCAATTAAAATTTTGCAGCCATTATTTCAAAATGTGAAAAGCTCTACAAATTACCCAACTTATCAGCTATAGCCCTTGGTTTCCTTGAAGGGAAATTTCTTTGATGACCGTAACAAAATCGCAGTAAATGGCAAGCAAGATTGCCATCACGATTCTGCTGAAAAAGAGGGAGGAACTCCTGATTGCTGTAGTCATGTGAACAGCCCCTTCAGAACAGCCCAAAGTCAGGCAAGGTGGCTTACACCAGGAGTTAATTTAGCCTGCTGGGACTCTTTGCATTACTAAAACAAGCATGGTTTTGGCTTGTAAATGGGGGGTAGAATTTTATTTCACTTTCTGAGGGTCAGAATTTTATTTCCCTTTCTAAGGGGCATACATTCATTATAGAGTAAACCTTTCAGAATAAAAGTTTACTTCACATTATAGGAAATGACATCCCTTTTTTTAGATTTCCCTTTTCAAAGCATGCCTCAGATTTCTAACTTGTAGTGGAGAGATTTGGTATAAGTAATAAAAGTCTTTAAAATTAAAATGCTAATCGTAAACAAACCCAAATGCATGAAAGATATAGTCTGACTGCATAACAAAAGAGAATTATATAATTCTATTTGAGTGAAATCTTTCATCTTTGATTTACAGGTTTGAGTCTGCCTATAACTGAAACCATATTGCTCCATATCTTTCATATCATGGCCTTCCCCAAAATCTTGTTTTAATTAAGGTTCCTTTCAGATTTCAGAATAAAAAGCATGACAGTCTTCACTTATGGCTTTAATATATAACTTTTTTTTCCCTTGAATCTGGAAAACATATAAAAAATGAACATCACTTGCTTTTAAAAGCTGAGCAAGCTATCAAATACTGCAAGCTGAATACTTCAAGGTATCTCCCGGGGTTCATTAGGTGAGAAAGTTGTAAACAAAATAAAAGTTACTGTAGCAGAGTTTCGTTCATCTGAAGTACTCTTACATACATGCCCCATCTCTCTCTGACAGTAAGGCAACACGTGTAACAGTTTAAGCGTTCATTTTCAGCTAAAGGCACAACTCTATGTTACGTTCTCAAACATGGAATTAAACAGCTAAAGTCACATTGCAGGGAGATCTTGATGCACGTTGGGGATCTAAAATAAAGCCTAAACCCTTTGAAGCTTCTTAAGCAACATCAGTTCTCTTGGTGCAGGACTACATAAAAGAATCAGTTAGTATTCACATCACAACCTGTAAAAAACACTCCCACACAACCTCCACAGAAACACCTGAGCTTCAAATGAGCTGCACGCAGTTACTGAAGGTCGCTGCTTTGGAGTCGGAACGCAGAAACATTTCAGAACAAACTAAAAACACATTTGAAAAACTATCAATACTTGATCTCTGCTGCACACATGGTGAGCGCTACTGTCAACTACAGAGGGTACAGCACTTTTTCTTAAAGGCAAAAGATCGCTCATTTTAGAGAATCATGAATGTGTTTCTATGATAGAAAAGATTACATGAAATGGGGAGGGATGGCCAGGAATAGGGAAGAGAAAATAAAGCACCACCAAGCACAGTACTTCGGGGGATTTATAGTACAATAAGAAGTGCTTTCCCCTTAGCTAAAATCCCTCATCATAATTTAAACACTTTTCACTTATTCAGCTAAGAATTCATTACAGGAGGTTAAAAAATGGCACGTAAAATAAGGGTGGGATTTTTTCTTCATTACACAGAGCAAAGAAAACAAATTCTATTAACAATTTAACACAGTATGAAAAAAATTATCCAGTAAAAAGTGTCAGAAAGTGATTCATGAAGTTCACAGAGTATGTTGCTGGCTGTTGCAATTCTCATATCTATAATCTATCATGTAGAATTTTGCAATACTCTATTTCACAATTTGTGTTGGTGAGTGGGTCAAACAGCATAAAAAAAGCATGCTCTAGGCTCTTTCTCCCAAGCCCGTTTTACTGTAACTCTAGAATTCTAGCGGTTACATTTAAGGAATCTTTCGGGCTCTTTCAAGTCCATCCAAAGAACAAGTGAAGCTGCTATTCAGAGTTTTGTGCCCAGTGTTTATGTTCCATCTGATCTGTGCCACCCAAGAAGCAGACAAGACATGTCTGAGGGTGCTTTGGGGGATACACAATGATGTCACCCACAGGAAATATCAGGGAGGACTTGGCACTTCACAAGGCTGGCTCTTCTTCCATGGGCTCACCAGCAGCTCTGTAAAAATAAACAGGCAATCAGAATACGGCACAAGAGTACACAATGACATTGTAGATTTTCATGCATAATCAAAGCTGATTTTTCAGCTCTCTCACATGTTTATTTGTGTTATTCAGCTATCCATAAATAGAGTTTCTTTCCTAGGAAGTATAAACAAATGTCAAGTGGAAAAACATTTTAGATCCAAGCAATCACTGAAAATGTTCCTGTTTATATTAAAATATGTCAGAATATTTTATAACATTTTGTCCAGAAATGTACATGCTTTGTGTCAACAGAATCAAATAATTTAATGAAAAAATAGCTGTGATACTTTTATTTTACAAGCTTTTGCAACTAAAAATACATGCATTCATTTTTTCAAGCAGGCCCATACCATTAAAGCAAAATGATTCACTAGTAGCCAAGTAGTGTTTCCTCTGAGGTTCTTCTCCAGTCCCCTAGTTTTTGATTTTGTGTTTTCATAAACACATTGCCTGCCTGCCTGCAACTTTTGAGACTAAATTCTGAAACTGATCAGCAGATTGCTATCAAAGAAAAGTATCTATTAATTATATCAAATCAGGTTATATGTATATCTTTTATTTGAAAACCTCTGGGAAATTATCAGCTGAGGCAAGATGAGCTCTCTAAGACAACCAGTAAAAAAATGATGAGGACACATATGCTGAGCTGACATCAAGTTTTGCAATTCCTTGTATCTGACAAGCTACTGCACCTGAGGAATATGATGGCAAATATAAAATGGGAAGCTTCTGAGATCATGGAGAGACCTCACTCTTGAAGGGAAAAGAATTCGGACAGAAACCATTTTCCATCTCAGTCTGTCGGCCTTAAGAACTACTTTAAAATAGTAACTTCAAGCAATTTTGAAATGAGGGCAGAAAAGTAAATGTAAATTAATAAATGAGATGTTTACCAGTTAATTCTTGTAAGCCAGTATAATAACTGGCTTCAGTAAAGCATTCCTCAGAAACTACAAATTCATGAGATCCCATGGAAAAAAAATGTAATTAATGGGGGCTTGCTTGGGCTTTGATAGTTTATTCAGCAAGGAAGCCAGAGAATTTTAAATCAATCTGGAATTTATTAAAGTCTTTCCCAATGAAAAAATCAGTAGTATGTCTTTAAATTATTTTATACAGGTTGTTCCTTTATGCTATGGAATGACCACAGCTAGTATGTTGAAAACTATGTCAGGTGAATGACATATAAAAAAGGTGATGTTTTTCAGACTAATAACTTTCAAAAGGGTAATGACTCTAAAAGATGATAAATCTATAAATGTCAAATCTTTAGTTCCTCACCACATGGTGGAGAATGTTTCCTATGTACTGTAACCACTGTGGCTCCCTCATTCCTGAGAGGTGAGGTGAAGCCCTCTTGCATTCCGTCTTTTCCCCCTCTTGCTTTGTTCTGGCTTGCAGCAGAGAGCACACGGTGGCAGCCAGGGTGAGATGGAGCCCAGTCTGCTGCTGAGGTCCTCAGGTGTAAGAAAGGATCACACACCAGGTGAGGAATTCATTCTGATGGTGTGTGTTGCTGTTGTGCTGACCACACACTTCCACTTTCTCCAGCCACTTGTGGGAAACCTGAAAATCCTCTGGCACAACACAGAGGGTCAATAAGCCCTTGTTAAACATCCAGAACTTTATGGATCTGTCTGGAAAGAGGATAATTTGGAAGCAGATAACAGCTCAGTTTTTAGGTTCTCCTGAGAGTAAGAAAATGAGAAACAATATGTGTCAATAGATTTCAGCTGGAGATTGGCAGATTGGAAGGAGTGAAGCTCTGGAAAACTTCTGGAAATGAGAGTAGGGGTTTGGACTATTTATAAAAACCTAGGGAACCAGTACATGCGAGTCTGTTCACACATGTTTGACTTCTGGGACTGACATTCTCATGATCATAGTACAATTGAGGATCTTATTTAGGACGTTTTTTCCCTGGGAAATTTTTCACTGACAAAGGTGCTTCTGAGGGCCACGAGTGGCCCTCACTGATCTTGAGTGCTATATTCTAATATACTCCAATATATTCCAACAACAGGCCAACATTCTGCACCAGCCAGAGCATACGCACCGATAATAATTTTTATATATAAGTGCCAGACGTAAGATCCTTTTTAGGAAAGGGAGATAGGGTTAGAGGGCCATGGCAACCCAGCTATTGTCTCTCAGCGTGGGTACTCTCACAGTCTTCTTCAGTCTCCTTTTGAAGACTTATGTGTATGCCTTAATTTCATTTTATTAGTGTCAGACAACTCACTGGATTTATCCAATCGTTTATCATTAAAAACACTTATTTTTATGAGATAACGGTTCAGGCTAGATTTTTGTGTGAGAGCCAGTACTGTTTTGGGGCCAAAGGACAGAGAGAAAAACACTGTAAATCCCATAGCACTGAGCAGAGAATCAATATATACCCATTCTGACAAAATCAAAAGTTGTCAAAATAAAAATCGTGGGGGCAGAGTCTGACAGGCCAAATTTGTGTTACTTCAGCTTTGTCACTGTTAGTTACGTCAGTTCAGTCAGTCTTCCTGTAGCTGACAGGAAGTTGGCATAAAAACATAAAACAAGCAGAACCCCCCCATCCCATATTGTATGCTCGGAGCAGTTCCTCAAGATGCAGCTGTGAGTGCAGGTCTGATCTAAACCAATTCCATGCAGTCAGCAAACTCAGAAAGACACCAGTTGAGATTGTAATGATTACAGAACCACAACTGTGATTTTTCTCTAAGGCTTCACTGTGGCTCATTTAAACTGCAAGTTCCTAGGAGCAGAGCCCTCCTGCAGTCACTTTACTTTGGTGTGCTGTGAAGAGTGCTCATCTTTAGCTCTCTATATGTAGAATTCCAACTATGGCAGAATGAAATAATCTCTTTGCAGTCAATGCTAAACAAAATGATGCTGTTTAAACCTTCAAACAAAATAAACAGATGAGGCAAAAATCCTACCATATGGATAAAATCTGGCAAAACATATAACATCTTAAATATTGTTCTGTGGCAATTGAGAATAAATGTTATTTATGAGAAAATTATTAAAAGTAATTAATATCCACGATTTTAAAAATGTTATTATTTAAGAATGTAGACAAACTCAGTACATCATCCAAAAAAGAATATGTTTCTCTTACCTTATTTTTTAAATGAGAATTACAGAGATTCCTCTTAGCTACATTATCACACACACAAAAATAAAAATTCAAGGTATGTTTCCAAGTCATAGAAACTGCTGAACAAAAGATAGATTTTTCTGGCATGGTATGGCTGTTTTATGCCATGATCTGTTCCTAATTTAACTCGGCTGTCTCAGGGAAGATCATTGTAATTGAAAAGTGATCCTCTGGTAGCAAAGAGCTGGGGAAAAAGAGGTACATTTCTATATCCTGAAGGTGATTGGGGAGTGTCTAAAGACATTAGATAAGACATCCTGAGTAAGTGTATATCCTAGTAATAATGGACTTTGTATGGATCAGAGGGAAAGGAACTAAAAGTAAAAACCATCCTAATTTAAGAACAGAATAAGCAAACTACATGTATACTCTCAAAAGAGGAAGTAATGTCCGAACAAGGTAAATTAAATAAAATATAAACTCTGTCAAGTTAAATGTAAACCCTCAATGAAGCAAACTAAAGGAAAGTCTGAAAGCAACACATTAAAACATAAAAGCTAATAATAAAAAGATCTTTCAAAATACATCAGAGGAAATGATCAAAGCATAAAAGGAGCATCAAGGAAGGTAGACCACAAAAGCAAAATGAACTATTTATATCTGGGTTCACTAGAGAAGTGTCAGTGAGATTTTATTACTTGCAGATGAGCTATCCTAAACTGAATCAGCACTAGAACAAACTGATATACCAAACATTGCCAAATTTCTAAGAGCAGATGATATTTGTCTGCTAAGTTCCAGGGGAATATGATTAGGATGTTGTTAAAGAAATAGTTATTGAGCATATTCTACAGCTTAACTCAGCAAGAGGTAGAGAAGGCAAGAAAAGCAGTTCCCGTTTTGGAAACCACAGGAGGTACAGTAAGCCTGTATGGCAAAATTGAAAGCAGCTATGATCAGTGATGGAATTAGTAGGCATTTAGTTAACAGTCATTTGGGTAAGAGTTAGCACTTATAAAGTCTTAACACTTACAAAGACAGAAAGCTTTCCAAATTTATTAGAAGTTTCTGAAGGAAATTAGGGAAAAGGGATCAAGTGATATCCCTGTGCAAAGCAGGTCTTCCAACAATTTGATCCAAGTGCTTAGAAGAACCTAGGTTGTTGGGAGAAGGTCCTTTCATGGATTAACAATCCATCAAAAGCAGGAAATGCATGATAATATTGGTGAATTTTCACCATGGAGGAATTCTCCAGAGCATCTCAAAAAGACTAAGCAGACTACCTGTAAATTTAGGTGATAATGTCTGCGGAGATGCCAAATCGCCAATACTAGTCAGTTCTAAGGCCCCTAACACCATTTCTGTATGGAAAAGAAGGCAAACAACACAAACACAGAATACACAAAACGAGGGAGGACAGCTTAAACTGTTTTAACCATGATGGCTATGACTAAGAGCTTGGAATTAATAGTAGAGGAGCAGAGAGACATAGAAACAAAACATCCCCAATATTAAGCTACTCTGTAAATCCACATTGTGCCCAGTACCTGGAGACCTGCATGCAGCTCTTACTATACCTCAAAGAAACTACAAAAAGCACAGAGAGGGGCAAAAATCATCAAAGGTAAGAAATTATTTTCATACCAGGAGGACTACAGAGTCTTGAGAAACTCAAACCTTTAAAACCAGAAATGAGGCAAAGATTATGAGTGAGAAAATAGGTGATTTCCTTTGTCACAATACAAGACCTAGTGGTTCCCCAGTGATTTTACCAGTTAGTAAGTAAAAGAAGTGCAGTGCCTGATGAGGCTGTGGGATTCACTACCCAAGTGCCAGAGGTATAAGCTGGTTCAAAAAGGTTTTGAAAAGTTTATGCCTGTATATGTATCCTCGAGGCTTTTACACAGAATGGGTCAGACACAGCTCTTGAGATCTGTCAACTCACCAGGGCAAGGCTGGCTCTCAACCTCCTCTGCTCTCCTTATGCACCCACCACCAGGGGATGAGAAGAAGGTGGGCAAGGTAAGGGTGCAGGGTGACCTGGGGGTAAGCTGTTCTGCAGCTCCTGAGCCTGGATGTGATTGCAAGTCCTGTGGGGTATGGCCAGGTATGTGCTGTGTACTCAGCACAGCTGAGGTAGATACCCAAATAGTGAAATACCAAGTGAGTCTTTATAGTTGATAGACAAATATGGCAAGTGACTCCAAATGGTACCCACAGCTGTACCCCATGATCCAACCATTTGCTCTAGTATATAATATAACGCAATTTGACTGAAACTGCAACTGGTAGCTCTGTAACACTAAGAGTAAAAATTATACTTTGTTTTCATTTCCATTTGAGTAAACTCTATGCTCGGCTGAACCAGAGCCATAAAGTCAAATTCTGATAAATGTCATTCTCAAGATTTACTGCTTCCTGTAAAAAATAGTAAGTGCAAGAGATCTCCCTCCACACCCTTTTCTTTTTCCATTTTAAGAAGAAACATACAGAAGCTCCAATGTATCAGGGACAGCAGTGTACTGAATATTTTCACAGCACGATTTCTGAAACAGATGTCTGGCCAAAGTAAAATTCTAATCAGCTAAATCTGTATCTCACATAGGGAATAAACAGTTATCAACACACAAAAGTTCTGGTAGTTAGAAATTTTTTATAGGGCATGCCTGTTCCTTTAATTGCATCTCTATTTAAATCCCCGTTAGCACCATACATGTTTCCTTTCCCATCCACAAACTCTTTTTTCTATATCTGTACTCTTCCAAAGTCTATAATCAAGATTCAATTGGATCTTAAAATGCAGAGTTACACTTTGGTAAAATAAAACACCAAAAGCGCAGCAACTTTTCACGTTTTTCCTCATTTACACTGCCAGAGAAAATCAAGTAAAAAAATAATAGGCACTGTCACTTGAAGAAAAGAAAGAAAGAGAGAAGAAAGAAATAAAAATACTTAATATGGGCCTTAGCCAGGAGCATTTTATCCATCAGTGGTAAATGAGTCAGATATGAGTTGGCCAGGAAAAGAGCTGCTTTACCCAAAATCTGAGTTTAAAGTGAGTCATCTCACTCCAACACCAATATATCCTCCAACATAACTGGCCAGAGTTTCCCGCAAAGAGACTCTTGCTGCTGCTCTTCATCTGGAGGCCTGACCATCCAGAGCTGAAGTTGACAGGATCTCTGCCATCGAATCAGTGAAACAGGCTTAGAGTTGCAGGCCAGAACTATCAGCCTGGCTGACCGTGGTGAGAATTAAGAGGAAGCAAATTGACTCCTAGTGTAATGAAGGAACCCTTCAGACTGCCCTGTCAGCCACAGTGCTTCTTGTTCTGCTCCCACCCTACCTCTCACAAACAACTTTCCCAAATGAACACTTAGTGCAAAAGCTTGCAACAGGTCTTCAGAAGATGACCCCATCGATAAAAATAGGAGGAAGGGCACACCTTCTAAGAGAGCTTGAGACTCACATGACTCCTCACATCCCTTCTGCCCTCTGTTTGTCACAGGAAGTGGCTGGAGAAGGGGCATTGCATACACGGCTTTTTATTACAACAAACATTAAAAAACATGAAAAAGCAAAGTTGAACTCGTCTCTACATTACTGCTGTTTGTGTTGGTATGTACCTATGAAAGGGATGGTGTGCTTATGTGAAATGAAGTAAATTATCCAGAACCCAAAGTGTGCAATATCACTGACTCAGTCTCTGGACATTCCATGATGGATTTTCATTCACACTCAAAGTGCAGCCAGGTCCTCTTAGGTCTCCCCAAAGCTGAGGACCCTCAAAACCCAACTTTCAGGAGGACTACTTTTGATTCCAAATCGTTCCTTACATTCAACAGGAAGAAAACAAAGAAAATAATGCTCAGAAACCTCAGAAAAATCTAGCTATCAATTTTGGTCCAGTGGGACAGCATTTTCTTGTCCTGTCACTCTCTGATGGCAACTTGGCTTCATGTGACTTCTTTGAGGGTTATGAATGTGGAAACAGACTTCAGGACGCATGCGTGCGTAGGTTTTTTTTTGTGCTGCTGACAAATGTCTGCAGCACCACAGAAGATATTCCGAACTAAGTCATTTTTCCACAAAACAATTCATCACAATGGATTCATCCCTACAAGAGTCCAGAACTGATGAAGTGTAATGAATCTGGCAGCCACATGAATTCCACTTGTGCACATTTCAGCACATCCATTTTTTTCCATGTTTCTTAGCCCTGCCCTGAAAGTCTGTTTTCAGAATGGGCGGAAACTGTCACAGGTTATCACTTGGTAGGTAATAAGTACAAAAATTAAGTGTGGTGTTAGTCAAAGGGTTATTTTGTTCAAATCATGTAGGAGCAGCAGTTGCTCTCGATAGTTGCAGTTTTGACCAGAGGCACATAACAAAATTTTTGGTTATTCTCAGCAATGTAAAAATACACAAAATTAACCATGTTCTTTTCCAGACAATTTATAGTTTTACTTTGCTTGACTGCATTATTTCCAGTACTTTAACTAAAATTATTTCTATTTCAGAGCTATGCACACACAAGTAGGAATTTTTCTGTCCCTAGCTAGCAGAAGTGTCTTGTAACTGTCAGAAATTTATATGAAAAACTACATTATTCCTTAGCTGAGCACTGATTAGCACAGTCACAAACTTAAAATACATCTTGTGTTCATCATGGATTCTTCTCTAAGCTTTTATGAAGTTGTCTGCAATAATACTGGCACAAGAATAGCCATGGCATATTAAAATATAATTACAATTGGAGAGGTAATTATGAAAATACTGTGAACTTTACTAGCTAGCTCTACTCCCTGTGTGTCCCTTTGAGCCAGGCCTCAACTCTTTGACAGATGAGTGTTCCCACTGCTGCGAGGGATGTTCACTCCCAAACACATCCACAGCTTTGAGCATTGCACTAGTCCCCTGGGTGCCTATCAGTACAGTTCTGATTAAAAGACCCAACACAGGAGGAAAGAACTGAAGCAAATAAGAAGCATTCACCATGTAGGAGCCATGGATCTTTCTGGCTCCACCCCCACCACCGCTGTCCCTACCCACAGCTCCTTCCTTACTCTACTGTTGTTCCACAGCCTGATGAGCTGATGAGTCTCCTTATAAGGCTTTTTTCCTCTTTCCTCCTCCCTCCAGTTTTCTGTGTATGATGGAACCCAAATGGTGCCACTACATTTTGTGTCTTTCTCTACTGGCAAAGACCAGGAATGTTTGTCCTTAGAACAAAAAAACCAGGAAACTCCAAAAAATTCTGCAATGGCTTTTCTGATTATAGATGACACAATATTCAGTGGCTATTGAGTTTCTCTCACGTGTAATTGGCAAAACACACAACAGCACTTACTGCATCATCTTCTCAATTTGGAAGTTAAAAGCAATCTTCATTAATGTAAAAAGCAGATCACAAGCTGGAAAAAACAGCATTCTCATTCTTTGCTGGTGTACCTTCATCTTGGTACAAAGAAAATGTTTGCCCTAATCCTAGTCAGGATTCCTTTAAGTTTTTTACTGGCACTGTTCCATTTCTTCCAGGGAAGTAACTTTTAATGCCTGTCTAATATCATTTAATAATGATTTAAGTCCATCCTTATTACATTTATCTGATAAATGTCTTCCTAGAAATTAAAATGAAAACAGATTTGAAAAGCTTCTAATGAGAAGAATATGGTTGATTACACTTGACCATGTCTATTTACCTCATATGGCTATTGCACTTTTTATGAAGTAGCAAGCATTAGACATGGGAAGAAAAAACGGTTCTTGTACAAACCATGAACTTTAGTACAGAAACAGAGATACCAAAAAAAACACCCAAAAAACTGCTAGGATAGAACATCTCTGCTTCCAGTGGCTAAGTGAGAGAACTCAAATCCAGGATGAAAAATTCCAGGTATCTCAATTAGCAGATAATTTTGAAACAACTCTTAGTCCTCCTTTCGTCTTCATTTCTCTTGGCTGGAGAGAAAGCCTTGCTATCTACAATCATTTCACGCACTTACCTGCTGCCTTCCTGAGGAATACACTGCTCAACATCCACTGAAAGAGAGGCCATAGCAGATACTGTTTCTGTCTCCTCCCTCTCTTGCTTCTGAGACTCAGCCAGAGCACAGTCCACTGGCACAGAATATGGCTCCACTGACTTCCAGTACTTGCCTAAGGAAAACACACATAATAATTTATGTGAATTTTAGCTAGCATGGTGGTACAAGAACAGTAATCACTTAGTTCAACACTGAGTGATTATAATTTAAAATCACTGTGGTGTAAGCAGTACAGTTGAAATTTCAGACTGCAGTGAAGAGGTCTATTTCTGAACCAAAGAATGCCAAGTTGGAAAGTGCTTTCATTCCAAGAGCTGTGTCACACCCTTCCCCAGAAGGTAATAAACTGGAGGAGTAACACAGACTAATGAACACAGATCGTCAGGCAGGCTATTGGCTTTATCTACCCAAGGTGATGGGAGTTCAGAGCAGGGTTAATAACTAGAAGCTCTGATATGGCATGCAGTTGATGCAGAGACAGGAAAATGTAGAAAAATGTACACTGTTGTACAAAGTGCTCACACAGCACTGTCTTGAAAAGGAAAGAAGTCAGAAATGCCAGCTTGGACTGAAGTGGTGTTGCCAGAACAATCAGGTTTGTTAGTCCTGGATGTTCTTTCTCCTCCAACCTCAGGGCGTATACTAGAACAATAATTTATTTAAAACTTTCATATATGAACTGGCTGTTGCTGGAAAGCTGCCAGGTATCATAAGGAGTAGAGCTTTATGGTTTGCTGTGTAAAAATACAGCAGTGGATTAAAAGCGTGAGTATTTTCAGATTCCTGCCTGCAACAGAAGAAGCCCATCAAGCAATGCAAAAAATAATGGCAGGCGACTCATCCTAAACATACAAAATGATCTTCTACTGCAGGACTATTAAGAAACAGATTGATTATTGGTAACCACATGAACAAGTATGAATTTACATATATATTTCTTACAGTCCAGTAAAACACTGAGCACTCACTAATTGCCAGGTGGATGACACCTGGGAATTAGGAGCTTTGGGAAGTCTGGGAGCTCTGAACCAGAGCTTACTCAGTGTTTAGCAAGAAGCTTTCAGCAGCTGCTGTGGAGGTTGGATCAGGGTACTTATCTGGGAATTAGACAGAGGGTTTCAACAGCTGTGGAAGAGAGGGGATCAAGTAGGGGACCTTTCCAAGGACTAAAAGGAGGATTTTGGCAGCTGGGCAGCAGGCTGAGCTGAGGTGCTTATCCGGAGGGTAGCTGGAGGCTTTGACAGCTGGGAGGCCAGGCCAGCAGTGGTGCTGCCTGTGCTGCAGAAAGGCTGCTGAAAACTCCCTCTTTGGTAACACAGCTCTCAACACAGTTTCAGGCTTTTGGAAAGATGAACTTTTCCCTCCAGTGAGAAAGCAGCTGTCAATAAAGCCTGAAAATGTCTTTATACAAAAACATCATTGCAAGATGAAAGCCCAAGCCAATCTTCAAGAACAACCAGTGAGCATGGCCAGAGTGTTTCTTTGAACTCTAATAGTGTGCACGTTTGAGTAGTTAGCAGAATCTTTAAATAACGGGGACCTTCTGGGGATAAAATGTAAAGTGTATTAAGTATCCTACAAAGTTGAGATTAAGTGTTAGGAGGTTGGCTTTGCTCCAAAAACATGAAAGACAGAGCTAAAAAGTTATGTACATAACAGTAGGCTCAATGATTGGAGCCTGGCAAATTTTATAAAAACAAGACAAAAATATTCTCTATTATTACTGTGCTCAGAGACCATATTCTCTATTCATTAAAAAATACACTAAAAACAAACAAAAAAGTTATATGAGCATTCCACAATGTTCTCACAGATCCTATGTGCAAAAGTCAGTCTTTGCAATATACACCCAATTCAAACCCTATAATTTATGAGCTAAATGTTCACAGAGTGGGTGGGGTTTTTGTTGTAGAAACAGATGTGCAAGAAAATCAAATCTGTTGGCATGGGAATAATACCCCCTCTTGCCTATAAAAGAAATGAACCCATGTTCACTGCTGGAGTTTTCAAGGGCTTTTATTCATAAAATAAAATATTAGTACCCAGCTACCACTGTGTTGCTCTCCTGCAGCAACAATAAAACAGCATCACTGAGGATTGCTACATCGCATTCGTTCATTCACACACAGGCTTGCACACCAGCTGCCCCCTGAATCCTGGCTTTCTTGTAACATTAAAACTCAGGGCCAATTCAAGCTTATTAGCGGGCTTTCTGTGCCCATTTAATTGCCCTTCACTCCCAAGTGATTGGTGATTTTCCTTGTTTCCCTGCATTGAGGGTCATGTTATGAGAGGGGCTTCAGTGATAGAGAGAGCAGAGTCAGGCCAGGAGGCAGGTGGCAGCCCATATACTGCAGTGGAGGGTCCTGGAGAACGGAACTACAGGGCAGGGTGTTTGTGGTTTGTGGGGGGAAATGTTTAAGCAGTTCCAATTAGAAATAGCATCCAGGTAGCAGCAGGTACCTCATGCAAAGAGGGCTCTGCGATACTTGTGAAAAAGCAATTATAAGTTTTTCTTTCAAATAAAAAAACTGTACTTTACAAACACCTGGGGTAAGCAGAATGCCTTTGCAAGCTTCTTTTCATCCAGGACAACATTTATTTGTTGTACAAAAAAACATACAGGCCTTGAATGAGTGTTCAGACAAAAGATTTGCAGGCTAAATGTTACGGAATGGAGAGGCAATCACAGCATGCAGCTGCAAAGGAGCTTTGTTAGGATGTATGCTGTGGGTTGACAATTAAAAGAAGTCAAAAAGCATCAGCCTCAAACTGCTCCCATCTCCGAAAATACCATTTCTACTGTGCTCTAATGGAATGTGAAATTCTACCAGTTCTGTTACATTCATTGAGAAGAACTTGGTGGAGCTCAAGGGAAAGAATGAAGCATACTACTGATTTCATTCATACAAAACTTGAGCCATCATGGATTGCAAGAAAAAAACAGAGAAACCAAATTAGTCTTCTAGGTATGCTTTGGCTTTCAGCATGAAAATGTGCTTAAGTCTGCCTCAAAGATTTGTGGGAGCACTGACTATTACCAGGAAATAATAAAAGGGAATGTTTCTGTCACTACTGTAGGCATTTTTAATTGCCTTTCATAGATAGATTTGGACATGCCGTATCATGGCTTGCTTGAAAAAAATGTTTGGGGATAGTATTCTGCTAGTGAGCAGGATTTTTTAGAAACAGCCTATTACACGGATTTGGGAACTACCAATTCCAAATGTATTATATTTCCAAAGGAGCTTTGGATCACTGTCAATACAAAACATTTATAGAAATTCTATTCTAGTTATAAAAAAGGTTGTGTCTTAGTTTCTAAGTATCGTAGCTTCAAGGTTTCACAAAAAGCACAGAGGAGGGGCTTATTTGTTATAAAATGATTTACTGATGCTCATTATGAAGGTTGGATCACAGAAATACAACCCCAATATACATGCAAGCAATGATCCAAACAAATCAGGCTTTCTCAGTATCTCTTGAGGTGCTACTCAACAGCCTCATGCTCTTCAGCCTGCATAACTCCCTAAAATATTGAACAGGTATTTGCTTCTCTTAGATCTACATATGCATCACAAAGCTGCACTGAACTTCCCCGGGGCTCCCTTCTATCATCCAAACATACTTCTTTCTAATACTTGAACTGACTCCTTCCAGATCATTAACAGATTATTATCAAGGAATTTTAACTCATGAGCTACTCAAGAACATACCACTCGGCAAAAAAGGACTTACTGGAATATATTATATACAGTTGATTGAATGGCAGCATTTGCATATCTAGGTGTCTATTGGATATGCATGTTGAATTACATCCTACAATGAATTTTCTTTGTCACTTTGCAACTAAAATCAGATTGAGAGTACTGCATGAGCAGTGAATTGGGCATAGCATCCCTTTTAAAAACTGCTTTTATTTTATGTAGATGAATCCCAATCATTTGTGGTTCATCGCAAATGAAGGAAAACATTTGTTATTCATTTGTTATTCTTAAGGAGCCAGCAAACAGTAGAAGTCAGGAAGCTCCCACTGCCTCAGTAAAATGGCAGAGAGCAGAAGATTAGAGAACCTAAGGGAAGTGTGCTCAGTTGGATTAAAGCAATTGATGGCATAAAGCTCTTCGGTGAGCAAATGCCCTAAAGCATCTGGGTAGTTAAGGGCTGGGGTCAGAGCACACAAGTGAAGCAATAATTTACCCTCTGTCTCAGAAACAATAAAATAATGTAATTTTTAGCACTGTTTCATGGATCAGTGCCCATTCTGAGCTTTTCAGCTTTATCTCAAGCTCCTATGAATCTCAAAGTGAGTACCTTGTAAAGGGCTGCAAAACCAGAATCTGAAAAAATTTTGTTAGAGCTCTAATTTACCTGTCTGTTCCTGTCCCTCACTGACAAACATCTATTTCATCCAAGCTGCTCTGGAATGAAAAGATTTGGGAATATTTATGAATAAGAAATATTTAAAAAATTTTAGTGGGTTACTTTTGCAAGGCTAAATACATGGCAGAACCAAAGAGATGCTGAAGAAACAAAAAAAAAGCATATATATATATATATATAAATATTAGACACAGAATGTCAATTTATACATAAAACATTTTCTCCACTCTTTTCTCTGAAACAATAATGTCTATG
>WEIT01040587.1:0-12152 GCA_013389985.1 Dryoscopus gambensis | reverse complement strand
GCAAAGAGTAGTTTAAGGTTTTGTTTAATCAGTTTCCGAATTCCTAAGGCTTTGATGACCAATTCACTTCCCTGAAACAGAACAAAGTAGCTCCAGGCCATAGCAGTAGGAATAATAGTAAAAGGTATGGAATTGCCAGGCTGCAATATGTGAGAGCTGTGTCTTGGTATGCCCTTTGAGTACCCTAAGATTCTTTAGGCAGACTTTTTTGTACTAATTATATGCAGACCCTTTGTATTAATTATTAAGATGGGAACAACTGATGTAGAGACAGTTAGAGGAGATTTTCTCTTAAAAGGTGGATATTTAGTTGCCCTCCTTGAAGCTGGGTTTTTGCAAGAGCCAAAACCCAAAAGGTTTGATTTTCCCTAATATATCAAAACCACCTCTTTATTTATCAGTGTAGATTTTTTAAGAAAACAAGTAGGCCTCATTTGAATATCTAGACATATCAGGTGAATATTTAGAAATGGCAGATGTGTTTTTAGAAAACAGAATAAGCTGATGAATCCTTAAAGAAAAGAAGAAAAAGGGTAAAACATCGAACATCTATCCCAATCATTACTCCATCTGTTAGCACTACTAACAGTTTTGTACGTGATGTGAGTATAATGGCCATGTTTGATCATTTCCTTAACTCTTTTTTCCACAAAAGTTTCATTTTATATTCCAAGCCTGGCTGAAGCAGTCTTCTAAGCCTTTCTGTCTCCTCATCCTTAAGTACAACCCAACAGACCTTGGACCCTCTTTCATATCAGGGAAATTTTATCAGGCTCTACAAGTAAGTTCATTACATCATATCTCCTGCTCAGCCCAAAATGCAGTTCCATTACAAAAACACTGCAGAAACAAAGCCAGTGGGCTATGGCAGCTATTTCTATACACTTTGAAATGAGACTGTCTGCATTCAAAAGGAGGATTCTGTTGGCAGTTATCCACAGGTTGCACACAAAGGTATAGACACAGAGGTGTCCCTGGAAAATATCAGCAGTTAGACCCAATACTGAACAAAAGAAATTACTCTACACCTGGCATATATGGCACCATCACCTTCCCTCCTACACTTACTGGCATTCAGATCATGAAGTCTATTTAATCTGGAGGCTAATAGAAAAGAAGCTGAAAAGAGCACTGGAAAGACACCATCAGGAAAGAAATCTTTCAGAGAACAGCTCAAGTCTGCAGAAATAACCAAACCACTGGAGAGATAGTTTGGACCAGACACAAAGGGTCACATTTTCAAAGCTTTTACATGGCTGAATTGGGCTTTTGTGTCCAAAGTAGAAGATGAAAGTAGAAACTGTGTCCACTAATCATTTTCAAAGTAGGAAAAACAATGTAAATGGGCAAAAAATCACTTGGTATGCCAAAATCTGCCAGAGGCATATCAACAAATGCTTGAAGAAGGAATTAACAATGGAAATTCCATGTGCCCAGAAAGGGATCTGAATTGATCCTTGGGAACGTGGAGAGAATCTGAAACTATACGAGTCTGTATTGAGCTGAAAATTCAAGCAATATCCGTGTTGTCTTTAACACTGTCATGTTTTAAAGTACCAAGATTAGCTTCGGTGGAGAATGTTGCAGAGTGCAGTTAGAGATTATTCACAAGTGAGGCAAGTGTAAGCATAAGGTAAGGAGCACATCTGCCAGAAGCGGAGGAAGGGGAGGAGGCAGGCAGGCTCCTCAGGGATGCCAGGGTTGCAGGGGGAAGAATCACAACTCACCTTTCTTGGCTACATTGTGTAAAAACCTATCAGCACGAAGACTGAACTTTGTTGTTCTAAGTGTTACCTGTGACTGCAGAAGACTAAGTTCAAAGATCTCACAGGTCCTTTTATATTATATGAAATTCTTATATTAGCAATTTTCTCAGAGTTTCTGCACTCTCTGTTTACATATAAGCACTTCAAGCAGGTATTTTTGTGATCAACGGTTACAATGCAGTAAATAAACAAATCAGATTTCATCAGGGAATATGTTCAAAGACACAAAGGGTGATGAGCAACTGCCAGTCCCTGAAAACCAAGCAATACCTTGGAATTATGTAACTCTGGAATCAGAATATTCTCTGTTTCCTTGGCCAAACCACTTCCTGACTAGCACTGACCACCTTGGGAACTTTGAGGTCACTATGCTGACCTCTGGAACACACATTGCTCCAGTTTCCTATCCCATCCAGATCTCTATTTCTAGACTGTGGGTTTATTGAAGCAGCAGTTGACAGGTGTTTTATACTCAGTGTTAATTATTTTCTAGTATTAGACTCAGATTAACAATGAGGATGTGAGATTGTGAGCAAGTTTACCATACAATTTAAAATTTATCTCAGGCCATATTCACTTCCACAAATATTTCCATTTTGGAGAGAGAAATGCTTACCTGTTCTGGTAAATAACCCCTTTTAATGCAGTCCAGGCCTTCTTGGCATAGCTCACTGCCTCGCTGGCAAGCAGCCCCAGATTCACACTGAATTCCACAAAGGAGAAAATGCCAGCTTTTCATCAGCAGCAGGAAAGCTGCAGAGTACGAGCTTTCCCCTTAAATTACCATCCCCTCCTAAATGCCAGCTCAACAGATTGCAAGAAAGAAGCACATACTTCACACTCTGCAAGAAAATTGTCCACTGTAAGTTTTCAAGCATGCTTGGGAGCCAACCAATCACAATGTTTTGTCAAATTCTGCCTCAGACTGAAATTCAAGCCAGAAGAATATTTACTAGAAGAAGTTAAATTTAGTCATTTAAAAATGTTTTTACACTTGGGGCCAAATTCAGCCTTGGCTGCCACAGTCAATGAGAGCAGACGTGCATCCTCTCTGCGCCTTTGTTGCAGGGTCCCGCTGGAGAGAGGAACTGTGGACTGCATGTCTTTGCTTCCTCTGAGCAAGGAAGAGCATGACCCCATCTGTGAGTAATTATCACTTGTTACAGACCACAGAAAACTGCTGTGCCACGGGGAGCTAAGAAACACTGCCCAAACCTGTAGACAGATCAGAGGGACCATGATGTTAGACTGACTTCTGAGCCCCATGGAGATATCACACCTGTCTGCTTTAAAAGGAATGGGATGAAGGAAAAGCTAAATCCTTAGGTTTTGACTCAAAAGAGTTTTGTGCTTCGAAGAATCCTTTCCTACTCCTTCTGGCTGCAGCAGAACCCCTATCTGAATGCAGTTATATTGGAAATAAAATGTAGGATTTAGCATACTGGACTCAAGGAAAGCCCATGCCCAAGAACACTTTAAATCCAAAATTATGTGGAGGAAAGAAAGCAGAATGTACCCTTGCATGTCTAGAGCATCATTATTCACTACCACCAGGATCCAAAAAGATCAGAGTTCTTTATAACACCGAAGCTAGGATGGGCAAAAGAGTGTGGAATTTCCATACTCCCCAATGAAGATTTTGGGGGAAAATCTAAATATTCAACCCAATTTTCACAGACTTCTTGGAATAAAATATAAATCTTAATATTCAGTGGTGTTCTTTGAAGTAATATGGATATCTATACACACTTTGAAAATGAATATTTAAATCTATATAATCAATGCGTGAAAAACCATGGAATCATTTAAAGAGTGTCAGTAAGTGAAAAAATTTAATCTTCAGCACATATATCATAATCTCAGAAAGGCTTAAAAGCAATAATTCTTTTAGAATTATCTGAATCCATCTTTTCCTTTGTTTTGACAGATGCTCTTTGAATGGACAAGTTCTCAAATCACGTTGAGAAAATTCAGGGATATCTTGAGGCAACTGATGGTCATCTTGCATTTTCACCTTCCAGAAGGTTTTCCATGTTTACATTTTGGATTTCAAGGGAACCCAGCTGCTTAATCTTTTCTCACCCCTTAGGAAGATTTCCTTCCAAGAAGATAACCTACAGTGCTTCTAATTAGGTCTGCAAATGGTCAAACCGATTTTTCTCAAAGTGACATGGAAACTTTCTGCTTGCAAACAGAAGCATGGAGAGGAAAAAATATCAAAATATTTTTTAAGTAATTTTTTATGTAAACTTTCTAATTAAAATTTTATCTTTATAAAGTTTATCCATAATTCTATAATTTCCTTTTTAGTTTGCTTATTATTTAAGAAGGTATTCACACAACCAAGCCAAACTGAGCTGTTTCAGATACTATAGGGTATCTTGCCTTCTTTCCAGTTGCTGTCAGAAAGGGTGTGAATCTCCTCTAAATTCTGTGTTAGTTATACCAGTCCTTCCATGTCCAAATTATTTAAAGATTAATTTGATAGGATATTCTTTTCCTAGTGTCTTCACTAACTTTTTAAGAGAAGAGTGAGAAGTTATCTTAGTAAACAAATCACTAAGCTATAAGCCATGTGTAAACTAAAACAAAATGTATCTATTTTGGATATCAACCTGTTTTCCTTCTCTGAGAGAAATTAAGAAAAGAAGGCATTTTGTACTTGTAAATTTGACGTTATCTCTTAGGTAACATATTAAACCAGCACTCCATGAAAGTTGAAAGTGCGGCTAGTTTCAGAATTTTTCTAGTGTTATTCTGTTGGTAATAGAACACATGAAGCAGTGAATTTCTGTATTGAAAAGTCCTGGCCAAAAACAACAAAAGAAAAGAAAAAGTTTTCAAAAAGCTCTGCAA
This sequence comes from Dryoscopus gambensis, assembly GCA_013389985.1. NCBI lineage: Eukaryota > Metazoa > Chordata > Aves > Passeriformes > Malaconotidae > Dryoscopus > Dryoscopus gambensis. The sequence continues at coordinate 7,530 of WEIT01040587.1, read as the reverse complement.
AATGTTTACGAATTCTAATCCTCAGCACATGAATAAATACATCTGACAAACTGCAGGGTACCTCACAAAGGCCTTTCCCAACCTTCCTAATTTGAGTTCAATTACATGTGTAGTGTTTAGAACTGAAGTTAATCTTGCCAGTGTTTTTAAACTAGGGGTGCACCATATACCATTATTTGTAAAAGTGAAAGACAGATAAAAAGTTATAATTATCCTATTAATCACCTGTAAAGAACTGCATTCAGGGAAGAATGCATGCTCAAATTACAGTAATTGGTTGTTTTAAGAAATCTTTTTTTTTTTTTCCATCCTGGCAGAACACACTTGGAGTTTGCTGTGCAAGTTCATTAAGAGTATGCTGAAATCAAGCAATGTATATGCTGTGGGCCACGAGGTGCATATTGCCATAAATCTGGTTCAAACTGCTAACTAGGTATCAGACTTCCTCATTCGTGTCTGCTCCTTGGCAACACCTTTACTTATTCTTTTCTTTGCAGCCATAGCATATTTTGTCTTTGAAATTCTGCAGCACCAAACCACTTGGTGCACATCCCAGAAGACAATGTTGTGAGCAAAACAACATGAGAATAATGCTTATTGCCTGAGATGTTTCAAGTTATTAAGGACCATGTTCTTTTACGAGTGAATTAAAAATGACTGCGTGGGGGCTTTTTTGTATTCATTCTCAGTTAGTGAGTTTTTGTCTCTCCTGAGATTTACTTTGCTATATCTTGAAAACAGATAGACTCACAATTTATCTAATTTTCTGGTCTCCAATTACTCTAAAATAAAATGGAAGAAAATCTTTATTCCAATACACTTATTCATTTTTCTCACATTCTGTAATTTTTCTTGGATGATGTCAGTGATAGCAGAAATAGTAGTTGGGTGTGATATAATGGTAAAATAAAATAAGGCAGTTTCCATAAATGGGTAGCACCACCAAATGGTCATAACTGGATAGAGGGACCCAGACACCTACACAGAGGAGGATATATCGTATCATCAGCTCAGTATCATTCACATTAGTCCCACAAGGGTGCAAATTTCAGGGAATGGGTTTAGAAATGCTGTGAAAAGCTACTGATGTCATAAGTTACTATAATAGGGAAGATGACAACAGAAATATCAATGAGAGTGCCCTGGAATGGCAGCTGATCAGGATGGCAATGCTGCATTCACTCAGACTGTCAAATGCCTCAAGCTGGTTATGTAATCCATATTTCAGTACCTAAATAGAAGAGCTAACATTGAGCTGAGCAGCTCTTCTAGTAGAATATACCACCACACTGGAAAACTTTCCTTATGGAGTTTGTCAACTGTGACAGTAGATAAAACCCGTCGAAACCTTTCTTTTTTTTCTGGTGTCTGCTTTACATTTCTGACAATATTTTTGAAAAAGGTAACACTTTATTCATTGTACATATAATGTAAAAAAATAGTAAGCATTGCTGATGTGTCATAAAGATGAAAAGCAAAGGTTTAAAAGAACACTTGGAAAATTCTTCTACCCAACATCCATCAGAAGACACATTACTTCACCTTATTCATATAGGTATGAAGCCTTGAAGTGGAAGGGAACTGGCAGACTAGCTTGCAATTTGGCTTTAATATATTTGATTGGAGAGATTATATAACTATTAAGACTTCCCCTGAGGGGGAAACAAAGTAGCACACTCCACTTTCTAACAAGATCTTGCAAAATTCAGAATCTTTGGTAAAGGCTTTTGTCCCTTCATAAATTATTTTGGCTGCACCTTCAGCAACTTTTTTTTCTTCCCACTGTATTTATAGGATAAAAGATATTTTCTATTGGACAGCAGAAAAATTTCCACTAATATGAATCCATATCTTGCATTTGTGCACATAAATAGCACATACTTACATTTACTTAGTCTTACGGTATCCTCTCAAAAGTTGTTTACATACACAGCATTTGATAACTCTTGGAAACTCCATTTTAACTGCATACAGATCAACTCGAGTCTTCATTTATAAGTTTTTGGGGTTTTTATGTCTTGAACATATTTTTATTAATGTTTCAAAAGTGAAGTGTCAAAATACTGCAAAAAATGTGCCTTTGCAACATCCAGTTTCTGAGATTACCAGTTACGTTGAAAAAGCCATTTTTTTCCCATGATAGATGGCTAAAAGGTCCATTCCTAATAGATGATATGCACATCAATGACTACCAATGATGTCAAGTACGGTATTCAGCACATCACTAAAAGCAGTTTGGAGGTTTTAAATATTACTCAGAACTGGGAATAATTTTGGCATACACTAAAGGATTTGTATAATCATCTAATTTAGAGGTATTTATGCAAACCAGCCCATTTGAGGTCTATTCATTTCTAAGACATATTCAAATTCCATGGGTTTTTTTACCAAATTAGAAAAGGGCTGACACCATTACTATTAAAAGAATATCAAAGATAGCAGCTTCAGCAAACTTCGATCACTCTCTCCATCTACCATGATTTATGTTTTACCTCATTTCCTAGAAGGGCATTTATACAGGCTTCAGAGGCGTCACAGATGGCAGTAAGGTCATGTCCTCCCTCCAGTGCCAGCACCACGCGGCCATCCGCCAGCTTCAGCAATTGCTTGGTTAGGTGACCAAAACCTGGGATTCAAATACAGGAGTGCAAATAATTAAAGCAGAACAGATATTGCAGGCATGTTTCACATCTGCTGAGTGAGAATGTAGAAAGCTCTGGAATACTGTGCAGGGAGCATAGGATATACTTAGTCCAGTATCCTGTTTCTGACCATGGCCCACACCAGATGCTTTGGAGTTAGTAGCGGAATTTTGTATGAGGCACATGTGAGATAATGTCCCTCATGCTGATCCCCCATTGCTGGAGGTTAGTTGAAACATGAAGATGTCTCTCTACTTATCTTTGTTAACCATTATCACCCTGGATTCTCTTCCTATTTATATACCAATGTGACATATACCCATGTTTTTTAGAGAGATCTGACATGGCCCTAGTCACTTATGGCATTGATATGACAAGTAATATTTGTAGTTAAACTACGGTGCGATAATTAAAAATAACTGTGCTTTTCAAATGGGATGATGAAGGGTTTTTTTATTTTAAAATTGCTTCTTCTTTGTATTTGAAGTTTGAGAATAATATAAAAGCATGGACTGAGAGATAGTGGAAACATATGTTACCTCTTAGCTGCATCTTGAAGTGTTTTTGGAAGCAGCACTAACAACTTTAATTCAGGGTTTTGGTATAAGTTGAGACTGTCTAGAACTTTGTAGCTATCTCTACCAGTATCACTCCCTCCTGACCAGCAGTGTTCTAAGAAACTCTGCACCATAGCCAAAAATGATGGTACTTCATTTTCTGTGATGATCTATAACCACACACACATTGCCACAAAGCTTTCATCTGTGGTTCATGTAATTAATTTATTACATTTTTAATTACAAGAAAAATTACATGAAATATGTCCATTTGGAATGAAGATTTTTGAAGAAATTTTTGTGGTAGTTTCCTAGGACAGCTATTGTTTTTGTTTAATCTCTTTTAAGTAAGAAATGATAAATGAAGATTTCAAACTATTGATGTTAAATAAACATCACATCTTGTTCTTAACTTTTCCACTTGGTCTGTACTAGTTCCTCTGTTGATGGTCATCACTACTGATTCCAGTGCATTTCATATCCTTAAATAAAGCATTAGAAGGTACCTGGTAAACTCTGGAGTTCTATAAAGACAGAAAAATCAACATCTTTTTACTACGTTCCCATGAAGAAGACCACCAAAAATTAAAACTGTGAAAATTACAAGCATATTTTCCTGAGAAATTTTCCAAACTCCCATTTAGTTCTGTTTTCATCTTAGGATGCAAAATGGACATCTTTGTTAAGCACATGTCCAACTGTTTTTATAATAGACTTTAATGATATCAAATGATATCTGGATTAGCTGTGCAGACAAAAAACCCCCCAAAACAACAAAACTTCTCTACTTGCCACTTAACATATAGATGATCACAGAAACACTTGAAGTGAAATACTTTTTCCTTGACCCATTTCCCAGTCTTCTATACCTTAAAAGTACCGCAGTTTTGATCCTAGCAAAGTAACTACACTGTGATTCAAATTACATAAAGGGCTGAATAACAAATAAAACCTTAAACTCATTTAAACTCAACCTTTCCTCATGGAAAAAAAAAAAAAAAAAACAACAGCACTCCTCCCTCTCTCTACCCCCTCCTCTCTACAAAAGACCAAATTTAGACAGGATAATAAAAGTGAAGGAAGGAGTATAACCTTTGATCTTTAGCCAATTTCTGCTGTCTTTTACCTACAGAATTTATTTCTGTCTGCATGCTACACATGAGATCTTTGGGTTCATAAAAAGAGTGTGCCAACAGTGTAAAGTGAGTCAAAGATACAACATTTAAAGGAAATGAAGAAGAATGAACAGGCGCAGGCTCCCCACATTTATAACTCACCCTTTGAGTCTGTGAGGAATCCAACAGCATTTTTAAGATAACATTATCCTTTGTGTTATACAGATTCTGTGAAGGGAAAGCTCTACCATGTTTCCCCTGCACATTTGGAGAATTTTGTATGACTGCAAATATTATTACCTCCACACTGTAATCTTCCGAAGTTTGTATGGCAATACATGCAAACACTCTTGCTATGCCTTTTCCTCTTTTAGACAACCATACATAATATAACCGACAGACATTGTTACACTGTTAGTCTGCGTGGTTTCCTGGTGATTTTCCTAGTATCAACACTTCGATAATCACCCCTGACTGAATCAGGATGCAATGAGTGATACAGAAAGCATCCTTTCGAACAGAAATCATGGTAACAAGATAAACTGTTTCTAACTTAAATTAACATGATGGGGCATTTCTTCAGTATAATTACCCTGAGAAAGTAAAGGTGAATTTCTAGAAAGTGAAGAAATAACTTTAGCCAACAGTACCAACATTGCCAGTGACTGAATGAGTTATGGAAATTCTTAACAAAGAAACTTGGATCCTAGGAAAGATGTTAGCTTCCTCAAGGAAATCCCCTGGAGTGCAGAAATAAGAAAATGGAAAGAAAGGAATCCCAGTCAAGTAATAGTTTTAAGATGGGCTGTAGTTCATGCCAAATAATTAATGAAAACAAGAAGAAAATAGTAACAAGCACCATTAAAGGAATCCATCATCTCCCCTGATATAAGGAGATCAAGCACTGGCCAACTTAAGGTGAGAAGGAGTCAGACAAGCATTTTGAATCGTGGGTCTTCCAACTCACATGAATATCTAGAAATCAGCAGCAGTTCTTGGCCCTTCTTCTCCGTACCTGCTGAAATCTTCTTGTAAATGTGCTCAGTGATTTTGCATTTCAGAGAAGTGCAGCGTTTTTTAAAATTAGGCCCATGCAGTGTGTCAGGAAACTGTGAGAATGGTTTTGTGCCAACTATAATTTTCATCATTTCTGTAATTTAAACATTAAAAGTGTTTGCTTCATCAACAGATCCAACATTTGGATATTCTGGGTAGAACTTGCAAAAGCACCTAACATTCATTTGCTATCATCCTATTAAATATTATAATTAACCTTTGATTTCCACAAGAAACAAAACACTACTAAGTAACTCTGAAATTCCTACTCACCAAGTGTTTTATATTTTCTTCACAAAAAAATCTGTGGGTGCACAATTGTACATCCAAGCAGAGAAGACTAGATTAAGACAGTAACCATTATGAACCATGTAATGTACTGGAGAGATAAGCTGTCTATGAGTTGTCATCTGACAGCTTTTGAAGTAAAAATATAAACTTTCAAAACAAAAACATAACATGTAATATTTAATTATACCTTTTGCCCTTCTCCTTATTGGAGGAGATACAATATTCAGACTTTTGCAGGAAATTATTCTAGTGTGGGAAGGTGGAAAGAGATAAATTTATTATTGTATTATACTAATGAGCAAGATGTCAGGCTGTTATTGAAGGACACAGTGCGCTGATCATGTGAATTACCATCTAAGCAAGAAATTCCACCATCTTTTAGTGGACTGATGCCCCAGTAAGGACTCTGGGGATTTTGTTTGTAACAGATAAACTTCCCCCACACTCTTTGTAGTTCTGCTGAGGAGCAAGGAATGGCATGGGTGAGGCTTCTGAAGCCTCATTTGACCAAAATCACTGGAGCAATTGTACTCTACCTGGACTTACTGAAAACCAAGAACCATATAAAAACCCTATAAAAAGAGAATCCAGAGTTATTTCGGTTTTCTTTTGTTGTTTTTGAGGTACCCTTTCTCTGATAACCTGGAATGGACCGTGGCAAGCAGAGGGCAGGTAAAACACCTCTTATCCAGGTCAGCTCCCCTCTGACACGCTCATTACACAACTGTGTGTTGAGTTACGTGTTGTTGAAGTAAAGCTTGCAAGTCAGAGTTTGTACGGACAGCCTCTCATTTTGCAAAAGAAGCACTTGAGAATGAAGACAACTTGCGAATGTTATTCCTTTTGCATCCTTTCCTCAGCAGACAGGGAAAGGAACCATATGGATGGGGTGCACCCCCAGCCAACACTGCAGCACTCCTTGTTTGCGTAAACAGTCATATATGCAACTCAGTTTGCTTGCCAGCAAATGTACAAACACTCAGTTAGTGGGGACTAAACCTGCCTCAGCAAAAGAGAGACTCCTTCCCTCTCCCACACTGTGCATAAGGAGAGCAGATGTCTCCTGCGCAGTCATTTTTTGGGTGACGGCAGGCTGAACAAAGCTGTGGTGCTTGCCCTTGCTCATTGGAGACGGCTGGTGAAGGAACAAGGACACGTCAACAACCAAAAGGTTGGAGAAGCTTCACAGTTATGGAGAAAGCATCAGCTTTCTCAGCCTCAGCAGCAGGGCCCCAAAAGCTCTTTTGGCTTCAGTGTCTTAAAAGCTAAAACCCAGCCCTACATTACAGGCAGGGCTCTGGTGAGCTCCTCTGGATATTCCGAGCAGCCTGGAGAGGAATACAGGCAAAACACAAAACCTCCACAGTCTCTGTCCTGGACCTCCATGCATGTATTTAACTATTATTTACCATTGAATCATGTCATTACTCTCTAATTTACTTGATAATGTGTTTTCCTCTCATTAAAACTGCTGCAATGATCTCTGCCAAATTCTACCCACCAGTGTTCTGTACTCCTTCCCTGTGGTTCCTTCGTGACTATTTGATTAATTTTCATTGATATTCTTCCAACAATAGCATCTAAAATTAACTGGGTCAGTTTTTACATAACTTCCTGAGTCACCAGGCTACGTGTCCTAAATAAATATGTCCATACAGGAGTCAAATGATAATTCACCCTTCCAGCACTAGTAGAGGTCGGGACATTTTGCAAAGCTTGCATTCTGTGATAAGAGAACATATTTTACTCTCAGCTCTTAATTCAGGACCTTTTATTGAATCAAAACTTCATTTGGATGAAGTCAGAGACTTGACTCAGTTGGCAGGACGTGGCCTTGAGTGAGGGGGGAAAGGAGATTTTAATGCCAAA
>WEIT01040586.1:0-14377 GCA_013389985.1 Dryoscopus gambensis | reverse complement strand
TGCAGGGGGCGGGGGGCGCGCCCGCCGCCGCGCCGCAAAGTTGCCGCCGCTTCCCTACTGTCCCTCTTCAGTCCCTCGCCCCGAGCCGTGAGTTTTCTGCATAAAATACATTAACGAGTCCTTTCATTTGCTTGTTCCTTCAGGGTCGCGTGTTAGTTTTGTTGGAGAGGGGTGCGGGCTCTCTGTTACTCGGCGAGAGAGCTGGCAGATGTCCCAAGTGAGAGAACCTCTTCCTCCGGGGCCTGGAGGGCCAGAGCAAGCTCCGACTGAAAACAGCTCTTTGATCTCTCTCCCTCGAGGTAAGTTGCTTTAAAGTTTCTCTGTAATTGTTGCGCCTTATATTTGAATGATACATTTACTGATTTGATTTGTGAGTTTTAACCCCTCTTTTCTTTCCCCTCCCCTCTTTAATGTATCTCTGTAGCACTTTCGCTTTACCACTTTATTCTTTTAACCCGAAATTCCTGAAAAAAAAAAAAAGGAAAATATCTGCTACTCTCAGCACTGATTTTCAGTACCTGAAAAACTGCAGTGATTCAGAGGCAGATGTTGCTCCTTAAAAATTGCTTTTGTTTTCCTCAGCTTTGTGTTTATGTTTAGAAATTCTTTCCTGTAAAGCTGTCCTTCCAGGTCTTGAAGTAAATTACGGACAGTTGATCCAATAGCAAGAGCATTGTTCAGGTTGGAGGTCACTTTGCTGTTTTGTTCTTAGATTACTCTGTAATGCTGCAGCTGAAACCACTTTCTGAGAATATAACTTGTTTCCTATCAGCTGTTCAAAGGGTTGTTTAAAAGTACATTAATCTTAAAGTTAAATTCTTTAAGTTTTGTCTTATTTGAAAAAAATACATTGATACTCTGATCACCCTCATGTAGGGAAGTTTGACAAGGCATATTGCAGATTACCCTCAAAATTGAGAAGTATGTTTGCCTGCCAAGTCCTGGTCTGTGAAGATAAGACTTTTTTTTGTTTATTCATTTACAGCTACAGTTTTCCAGAATTCTCACAGGAGTTTGAACAGTCTCTGAAAAGCAGACAAATAATCTTGTTCAAGAACTGTAACTTTATTCATAACTGGTTAACTGGAGCAGAGCCTGGTAGCACAGTTGTGCAGCTGTGGATTAAAGATGCAGTCTTGTTTTTGTAACTAGGAAAATCAATAGCTATGTGTAATCAAAGTTGAGGACTCCTTTCAGAAACCAGAAAGTATCCGTAGCTAAGTAAAAAATGTTTTGGCAGGGAGACATAGCAAGTTGGCTTATACTTATCTTATTGTTGGATGGGGTTTTTTTGTCCTAGAGAATGACTCATAACTTCTAAACAGTAAAAAAAAATAATAAAAACGATTAAATGCAGAAGATCAAGCATGTGTAACTGAACTGCTAGAATCACATTTTTGCCGGAACCATCAGTACCTGTGATATGTGTTTATTTTCAGTGTGGTGTTTTTATCTGTCATATGGTCAACTGGCCACACCAGTTAAATTCTGCATGTAGGCCATACATCAAAGTTACTGAAGTTGTAAGTCAGTGAACTAGCATGGGAAGGGGTCTCATTCTCACAGTGCCACTTCAAACTGAATTTTCACTGTGAACTGAAAGTTCTATGTAAATTGTAAATTTAAATAATTGTAAATACATGCTCTTTTTTTATAATGAAAAGTAAAGAAATACTGATCTGACCCTGACAAGTAATGTGCAGAAAATCCAAATGACACAATTAAACCTCACAGCTTTGTTAGGGATCAGTAAGGTACAAACAAGCATTATGATTATGGTTTGCTCACTGGCCACACCTATCAAGGCACATGGCTTTGAAGCTTATATACAGTTCACGTAAAGACAAAGCTAGTTTTGAACACAATTCAGCATCCAAATGCATAATTTTTATTCTAATGAACTTAGATTTAAGGATAATATGGATTTTTAATGTGGATATTTGTTGCTTTTTTCTAGTCTAAGTCTGTTGGGGAAGTGGGGGTGGAAAGAGGAAAAGGTGAGTTCATAACATTTCCAGTCTATATTCCAGCATTTCTGTTGTCAGCTTTGTGGTGTGTGGTTACAGAGTAAGATAATTCAGATATTTCAGGGCTGAAGAACTAAGATAGTATGTCTGGGACATTCAACAGCCTCTATCCTTCTATTCTACTCCCAGGACATCCAAAATTACACCTCTAGAATCTGGAGATAGTTTTAAAAGCTTTGATTGAAGTTCATATTATTGACCTATAAATGACTTCATATATTTACAGTGAGATACTTGAAATCTGAGAATTAAAGATTCCTTAATCAGGAAAAGATGGCTTATCTTTTATGTATAATCAAGTATTAAGTGCATTCTAATGAGAAGGAATTTCTCATTTGTAACAGCATACTTTAATGTGCTTTGTATATTTGTTTAACTGATATAGATACGTTATATGCTGGGAACAAACTTTCACTCTTCTGTAGTTCTGTGAGGTATCATCAAGAAATCCAGATATACAAAGTGCTCCTTTTGCTTGCTATCATATACATGCAGATGCTGACGATTAGTTGTATTTTTCCATGAAAGGAAAAGAAACTTCAGTTGAATTTTGAATATTCAAAAATGACTATCCCACAATGTAATTAAAGACCAGACAAACTCAATAAAGCTAAGGCAGTATGCAGGGATATTTATCAGTTGTGGACATGGTGAAAACTGGGCTGAGGCATTGTTTGGCCTACAGATGATGTATGCTCTGGCTTTCATGATTTAAAGAATTTTGCTCAGCGTCTCCCCTGTCATTGTTCTTCCTTGTTAGTTCATTTTTGAATAAATTCATAAGTATTGGTGAGAATCTGGTTGCCGCTTCTACACAATTAGTGTGCTGTGAGGGAGAGCAGATAAAATCATGGCATCTTCTTTTGTGTCAATGTCAAAATTCAACTTCAGTCTTTAAACCATCATCTTTGTCAGTGGGGTCTGCTGCTCTAAGAGGCAGATTTAGAAGGTTTAACCTAATTTCTGCAATCATATTAATTTCTACGACATCCTTCCAAAAGTGTAGCTCTACTTGTGCACCCTTGTTCAAGATCCTGGTGATGCCCTCTTTCTTCTCCTGTAGCTCATGGACCTTGGAACCAAATTATGATTACATCTACTTGTATTATGTAGTCAGTGAATAGTGTCATGCCTCTGCTCAGACCACTTGAATTTGGTTGTGATCAGGTATTTCTTAACTGATAGGTACCAAAATAATGTCCCCGAGGAAGGAATGTTACCATTCGTGACCACTGGACTCTTCGCTTTAAGGAAAATGTTTCGTATATTAGAGGTTATGGTGTGATTATTGCCTGGACTATGGGTAGACTTTTTAAATTAAATCCTCTGCATTTGAATAAAACATGGAATACAAGAGAGAAATTCAGTGGACATGGAACTACATTTAGAGAATCAGGCCACATTTTAGAAAATGTAGGACTGTCATCTATCAATTATTTGGAGTGCTTTTATCTTTGCTTTTTGGTAACTAACTGTAACCTAGAATAACAAAGGAATAATATTTAGCTTTCTCAATTAAGAAAGAAAATCAAAACAATAATAATTATGATAATTAACTTATGAAATTGAGACTGATAATTTCACTATGATAACTCTTTAGATGATGGAAATCCACTAGAATTTTTTATTTTAAAGGGGTGGAGAAGATGGAGAAATCTAGTAGAAATATCACATTTCAGAGTTGAGAGAATCTGTGTTGGTTCATTGCTGTGTGCCAGTACTGAGGCATTTATTTAATATTACTGACTAAAATATCTAAAATTTTGGTAAGTAGATGTCTGACTCTAGGTCAGAGTCTATAGGTGATTGTTCTCTCTGGTGCAAATCATCTCACTGTTGCTGGATGGAGAGGCAGTTCTGATTTGCTATCTCAAGAAACCATATGCAGCAACTAATACTTCCATTCAGGAAATGTACAAAGTACTACTCTTCAAGAATGTGATTCTAATCTCATCATGTGTTCTATGCTTAACTGTTTTCATTATGAGGAGCCCCAAAGGAATCTGATGGCTAGATGAGATTGGGTGACAAAAGACTTAATGCAGGGAATGTCTGGATATTCTTGGGGCAACAGTGATGGCTATCACAATAATTATTCCACTTTACCAGCAATGCCTCAGTGTTATGAGTAATATATTTTTATTTTAATGTTCAACCAGTGTACTCAGATTGCTCAATTTACCAAATATTTCCTCTGTAATTGTGTTCTCTCTTGCTATCTTACAAGAGTTGAGAGAATCTGTGTTGGTTCATTGCTGTGTGCCAGTACTGAGGCATTTATTTAATATTACTGACTAAAATATCTAAAATTTTGGTAAACAGATATCTGACTCTAGTTTGTCATGAAAGTATATGTCTGCTTTCAGTTTCACATGCATGCCGTTCCAGTGAAGTGATTCATGCCCACATGGGTGTGATAGACTTGTATTTCATACAGTTGACTGTAAAGGTCTTGTATCAAGTTTGAAATATTTTAGTTCCATCTTATATTACAGGTTTATTTTATATCACAGTAATTCTTCTTAAATTCAGCTCTAGACTCTCAGCAGTTAGATTTCTCTTTGCTTTAAACACTTCCTTTTTTTGTTTGTTTGTTTGGATTTTTGGTTCTTGTTTGTTTTTTGTTTGTTTTTTGTTTGTTTGGGTTTTTGTTTGTTTGTTTGGTTGGTTGGTTGGTTTTTGGGTTTTTTTCCTAGTAAGTGACATCCAGCAATGAGTGTGTCATCCTACTGTTTTTATTTGAATCAGCCTTGCAGTTTTGAAGTAAATCTGTTCACTTCTAGTTTGATTTGCATTGTGGAGTGATCCTAGGGAATGACCTGGATGGGATTCCTTTTGCTCAAAATAATCTGAAAGCTGCAGGAATGTGCCTAATACACTCCAGCCACTAGTAAACCTTCAATCTTTGAGATTAAATCTGAGAACTTGTTCAAAGTAGAAAGCCCCTGGAACACGTATAATATGGAATATCCTTAAAGTTAACTGTCGCTGTACAGGCCCAGTTTTATTGGCCCATGCTGCTGCTAATACAGCCATAGCTGCCAAGCATTGTTTAGCACTTCCATGAAACTGGTTTTGTATACATGTAAAACTTCTTTGGATGAATGACATACATTCATAACTGACTGCATAATTAGTGTGATTCTTTTTGGAAAGTTTTCGCTTATGTATTTGACCTTTGTAGCACTTGAAATAATACAAAATACCTATTTTCACGTTGCTGTTCATTTTTAATTTATCGTGACTCAAATTTGTTCAGAGCTGTCAAACTTCTAGTACTTTCATAGTTATACCATAGCTTGCACCTGGGAAATTCTTTGTAAGTTTTCCAAAAAATTGCTCAGTTAAATAGCTCTAATTTTGAGAAACTAATTTTTTCTGTGGCACTTCTGAAGCCATTGAAAGTTGCAACGAGACATTTGAGGGAAAGCCACTGAAATTAAATTGAATTCAAATAATTTTTTTTGTTTTAAAACAGTCAAACATCTAATTGGATGCTTCCAACTCCATAATTTGTGGATTATCAGTATTAATTAGATGTTCTTAATGAAATGAGATTGTTTCAGGCAAATGATGGAATAGCATTCTGCTACACAAACTGTTGAACTTATTTGTTATGTAAAATGCATTAATGTTTTAGGCATTTAATGAAGTAGATGGTAGGTGTTACTGTTAATGATTAGATTGTGAAGTGTGGTATTATCAGGGTTTCTTTGTGTTATTGTTGTAAACAGTGGAATTTTCAGTAGGAAGTAGCATCCTTAGTGGTTCCTTGCCAGCAAGGTTATTAATGAACGGAGGAAGTGTTAGAAATGCAGCATTTGCCCCACATGCTCGTCAGAATCCCTCCCAACAATTGTAGGCTTGAGACAGAGAACTGATTGTTACATTTCCTTTTGGAAACATTCTTTGACTTTTTTATTCCTCATAGATCTACTTATGCGTTTGTGTTAATGTTTTGTGGCAATTGTTTTTCTTTTGTAATTTTTTTTGCTTTGAAGGATAAAATTTCATTTGGGATGATTTGAACTTTGCACATGTATTTTTAAGTCTGCTTCTGCTTGTTATAGAATAAACTCAGGCCTTCTGAGGATTCATCCCAATGACTGGGTCAACTTAGGTGCCTAAGTAAACTTTGCCTTTGCTTCCAAATTTTTCCTCCACCTCTAAGCTGTAAAACTGTTGAACTGTTTGTGACTGCAGTTTTGAAAATCACAGTGATCACTATGCCAGTCCATTTTGCTTATTTCTCTCTCCTTCATGAGAATGATGCACTCAGGTTTCCAGAAACCTTTCCCAGCAGTTGCTTTTTGTTTACTTGCTATGTGGAGCAGTCCACCACATTGCTGGTGAACAGAAAATGAATGTGTCATAGCAGCAAAGCCTTTGGTTGTTGCAGCAGAATTCATTAAATTCATTTTATGTACAAACTCATAAATTTTATAGACAAACTCTAAACCTGTTTCTCACGTCCAGTTTGTCATTTTGCTAGCCATGCACTCTTATGATTCACATTCTTGGAAGCAATGGCTGAGTCAGCATATAGGATTATGTGTCATCTGATGAACAGAAACCAGCTGCCAATCACACTCTGAGGGCATGCAATCCACTTCATGTGGGCACTTGTTTCCATTTTTGTTTTGTGTATGTTACTTACTTCATGATATATGATACCACCTGTATGAACACACAGAGATCCATTTCTGAATAAGAAGATGTGGTAGGGCTCTTGGGGGCAACTGGAGTATGGATGTAGAAATGGACGAGCACTTGGAGAAGAAAAGTTGGTTATTTGTCAAAGACTTGAGCTCTTTGAGGTGTGTCTTGCAAATACACATCCATTACCTATCTTTTTTGTATTTTCTATCAGTTTTGTGTATTAATTTCAACTCCACTTAATATCCTCTACATTATAGAGAAGGATACACAAATATAGCAGAGAGATAATTCACTGGGATGGTCAAAGAATTTTTCAGGAATTAGTTTGATGTATGTTGCAGCAACTTCCCAAAGACATAGAAGGCAGAATTGGAAGAAATCGGGGGAGATTGCCCAGTATACCCTTGTTGCCTAATATACATAGGTCTTTCTTGACAGCTTTGACTATTTGTTTTCTTTTTGATAGGGCTATTGTAATAGTAACCTTGTTGCTAATCCAGACTGCTGACATTGAGTTGGTGGAGTCTTGCACAATGTATTTGTCGTGTTGCAAAGAAGTGTGTGTAACCAGAGGCATATTCTCCAAACTCAAACAAACGTCACCAATCAATATTACAGTAGTCTCAAAGGTGAAAAAAAGTTTCTATTCTATGGAATATATGTATTGCTGTGTAATTTAAAAATAAATATAACAAGATTATGGTAAAATGAATGTATGTACTATAAAAATGATTTGTATATACTTAAGTAATTCCATAGAGAAAAAGCAGTAATTCACTTTGTTCACTTATTTAATGAAGCAATAATTTTGAGATGTGATTAAAATTTTAATTTTTTTTCACTAAGTGGCTTACCAGTTGCCTGTATCATAGATACGACGTGGCTGTTAGCCATCTCAGTTTTATACTTCGCGAGCATGTCATATCTTATTTAAATCTTAAACTTGCATTAATCTCTGGACAGGCAGAGTTTCTGCCTATGCTTACCTTCAGGAGAAATCACAGGGTGTTTTGTGGGTGTGTCACTCCCTGGGGCTTTTAACTAGAAGCTCTTCAGCCCTGGCACTGCTGTTAGTTTAGGGGAAGTACAGAGCCGCACAAGTTGCTGGTTTGGGGCTGAACTGTGGTAGGTAAGAAGTCTGTGTTGCTTTTGTGACATGACCTAGAGTAACTTACTGTGGTTTTGAAGAGCGATTGGATTTATACTTTAGCACTGCCAGACTCAGAACATAATGAGTCTTTTCTTTCCATTATTTGAACTGTTAAGAAGAGCATCTCTTTTTCTTCTTGACTGTCAGTGTTGGAGGTTAGCCACATGAGAGTGGAAGGGTGTGCTAAAGGCAGCAAAAACTAAAACACTAAGGAAGTCTTATGGAAAGAATTCTTAAGGGTAAGCTTGATTGAAACAGAAAAGTGTTACTAATCTACCTGAAGATGCAGTCAAAAAAAGTCATACTTGTCTATGGCCAGATCCATTAGTATTTCTGTCAGACTAAGGTCTTTGTGTTGATTCCTTGTAAACTACTGTTGTGACTATTCTTAGGCACCTAATGTAAAAGTAATGGTGTCAACAAAAGACGGGACTGTTCTTGAGGCTGTATTCATGTGTGACGGGTTGTAATTGGTATGTTGTAGTGACACCTCTAGTATTAAGAAAAGAAAATATGATCCTGTTATCAACTGTGTGTTATAAGGGAATAATCAATAAATTCCTGTGTATAAAAAACCGAGATGTGGTACATATTCAAGAAAAAGCAACTGAATCAGGACACCAGTATGTGTCTCCCTTCAGTGGTCTGACGCATCAGAAGTGATTTATTAAAAAAAGCTCAAATAAAGAGATTGTAAGGTCTACTATTTCTAAAGCCCCATTGAACTAAGTCTGGGTGTGCTGGGGTTCATTTTCTTCAATGAAATCCCTGTGGTGCTGTGTTTGGGATCAGTGACTCAAATAAGGTTGATAGCACACCAGTGGGTTGGCTGTTGCTGAGCAGCACCTGCAGAGCACCAGTCAAGGTTTTCTCCTTTCCTACTCTTCTCTCCAGTGACGATTGCGGGTAGGCATGGGGCTGGGAGGGGACACGGTCCAGGCAGCTGGCTCAGGTTGACAAGAGGGCTATTCCATGCCATAGAATGTCATGCTCTGTAACAAAATCAGGGGAGGAGGTTTTAGGGGAGGTAGCCATTGCTTAGAGACTAGCTTGGGCATTGGTCTACTTGTGGGAGATGGTGAGTCATTGCCTTTGCATCTCCTGTTTTACTTTTCCTTCCTCTTTTCTTCACTTATTAAACTGTATCTCGACCCATGAGTTTCCTCCTTTGGGTCTTTCTGTTCTCTCCCGTTGTCCTGCTGGGGGCTGGGGAAGGAAGGAGAAGCTGCAGGGTCCTTAGCTGCTGCCCGGGATGGGCTCACCACACACAGAGCGGCATCTATTAGGACGAGCTGCTCCAGCGGGCAATTCTGGAGTGCGAAGGGTACCAAACACATGATTAATGGTGTAGGTTTCTGTTGTGTGCATTTATGGGGAAGTCTTCATGTGAATTCAATAGATCAAAGAAGAGAGAATTAATGTTAATTGTTTTGAACTTCCAATCAAAATTGTTTGGTGTTCAACTGCAACATAGTTTCTTTTAAACTTTTTAATGTTGCTGCTTTTCTTGTTAACTGCTACACTATTGTTTACGTGGTCTTGACCGGCCAGTTACCATATCCAGCTAGAATAATAAAAGTGCACGTGAATAATACACATACAGCCTAGATAGGGAGAAAAAAAAGAAAAAAAATACTGAACCGAAAACAAGCAGAGGGATAAAAAATAAATCCATATGAATAATGATGACTGATTGTATTCTGTATTCCTTCAGATTTCTTAGATAAAAATCTAATCTAGAACACTGAGTGCCCCATAATATTAACATTATTGTTTCCTTATAGCCGCTCATTGTTTACTACATGAAATAATAGGGTTCTGCAGAGTCATAGCCTATACAAGAGAATTGTATACAGGTACTCTGCGGATCTGTACTAGCACTGCTGGGTACATATTGTAATTTTGGTGTCATTGCTGTAGCAAAGTAATTTAAGAGCAAAATCTCCTAAAATAGCTCATTTAAGCTTAGTGTTTGTGGAAAGCAGACTGCTTTTACACTAGCTCTGTTGGGACACTACTTATTTTTATTCAGTCCATTTCAGAACCCTTTTTAAACCCTTTTGAAACACATTTGCACCTAATACTTAACTGCACAGGCTAAATCATCATACTCCAATACAGTCAATTTGTATTTGATAGATACCAGGCAGAAATAATTTGTATCTGATGTCTGTCAAAGGGGTTGAAAAACTCTGTGTTTTGGTTTGTTTTTGTTGTTGTTTTTTGGTTTGGCTTGGTGGTGTTTTTTTTAGCGGAGGGGGTTTGGTTTTTTGTTGGGGGTTTCGTGGGTTTTTTTGGTTTTGTTTTTTAATGTTAACAGGATGAGTATCTAGGTAAGATTAAGTCATCAGGGCAAGGGGTAAAACTCATTAAAGTCAATATCTTCCCATTCATTTCAATAACTACACCAATCCCAGAGAAACAGTTCCTCTCAGGATGAGCTTGAGGAAATACTGACAAGTTGTTGGTGGGAGGGAGGACTGAGAGCGAAGTACCACAGAGGTAGCTAGGTCAGACATTTCAGAGGTAGAAATTGATAGAAGGGGAGCAGCAGTGCTTGAAGGCATGTGCTACTATACACACAAGATGGCATATTTTATTTTGAGTGATGTTCAGTGCCTCAGTTTAATAGGGTGGATAACAAAGGCAGAAAGTTAGGATTTAAAATCAAAGTGCTGTGGGTTACATGAAGAAACTAACCTTTACTATGTCACAGTAGCAAAAAGTGATTTTTCTGTGTCTCAGGACTGGAATAATTGCTTTACTAGAGGATAAAGTATCATTCACTGTAATATGGGATTTATAAACATGTTCTTGTTTGAAACAAATAAATAGAGCTAACAGACTTTTCAGCAGTTGCTCATTTTGATTTACTGTAAATATTAAATGTTGTAGGTATACTAAAAAAAATACATGAGACAGAAAATATTTAGTATTTTACAGATCCCTTGAGTAAGTAATATAAACTGATAATCTGTTGCTGTGAATAATGAACAAAGTAAACCCAGATTTGAAAATTTTTCCTTGAATGCCAGTAGGAAAAATCTGTAGCACTCAAGAACAAAAAGATCTCTGTGTGTGGATTTGATTATTAAAACATTATGACAGTGAAGATAAAAACTGTCACTTACCTTGGTTTGAGGAAATTCCGGTCTGCTTGTGATAACTGGCAAAATCATCATAACAGCATCTGTTACTTTGTGAAATAAGCTGAAGAATCCCTCAAATAACCTTACTATGCAATTTTCCCTGCGTCTTATGTATACTTGGGGAGAAGAAATACTTCTTCTTTTCATTATTGGCTAAAGGTTGACTTTTAATCAGCAGTGGCTTTTTAAAACTATTTTTTTAAAATGAAAAATAGGTAATTGTGTTATAATAATTTTTCTGAATTTTTGTACTAGTCACTTTTGAAGTTTCAACTATATTTGTCTTTGATTATGTGTTTCATTGTAAAAAATAGAGAACAAAATTTTGTGAAATTACTATAGCTTTTATATGCTAGAGCCACAGTTTATTGGTTAAAAATAATGGGGTTTTTTGTGTGACAAAGCTATTCAAATTTTTATATGAAAATTTTGTGGAAGCTAACTAAATAAGAAAACACTCCCCCAACTATAATTTCTTACAGAAGCTGCTGAGTATTATTTTGCAGAATTGGATACAATATGACTAAAAATCTTTCTTAAAGAGAAATTATATTGATCTAGACAAGAAAACAAATGGAAAATCAACTTTATCGGAAGTTAATTCTAAGTAAACAAAAGGAGATGCTAAGACAAGTTATATTTTATGCCGTCTTACTTTTAATTTTCAAAAATTCATTTTGTTCACATAGAGAAAAAATACTGTAGAAACTAATATCTTGACATTTCTTTTGACTTAGGAAAAACTGACCAAGAGACTACTGTGGCAGGAGATAAAGACATAAACCAGTCTTCCAGTAATCAAAGTATACAAGCAGAGATACAAGAGCAGTCCATCTGGGGAAATCGCACTGATGGTGACCTCATCAGAAGTAAGTATTTCCAGAACAAATTGCTGCTGCTGCGGCTTGCTTTCACAGTGTAACGGGATAGTGCCTGTTGACTCTGTTAAATGTGTGTCAAATGCAATTGTGTTGCAACTGTAATGCACATCCACTGATTTTATTTCCCAGACTGACTCCTGTCAGCATGCATAAGCACCGTGTATAAAGAAAGGTGTGATTTGAGTGGTGCAGTATGGTATAGACCTCTGCAGCATCTACGCTTTTAAGGCCTTAGTGCTACTTTCTTATCTTTAATAGTACTGTAGTTAATACTGCATGTATGCAGCTGTGCTAGGTGTCATCACCCTCGATTTCCCAGGCTGTACATATATGTAAGTAGCAGAGTAAACTATGCTGAAAGCAGTTGCTTCCAGATGCACTGAGTACTGCTCAGGGGTATGTTTTTTAAGAGTTTTGAATCCTAAAGTAGTTATTCTTTTCAAAACAAGAATAATGTTGTAAGATAAGGTTTTTAGACCTATGTGGTAGAACTGTGGAGTTTTTAAATTAGTTTTTATGGGTCCACATTCCTAGCGTATGTCCTGTATGCTTTAAAACATAAAAAGGTATGCAAGATTTTTCCTATTTTCCTGTCTTAGACTGAAGATCATATGCTATCCATAGCACCCTTTTAAGGCAAAAATATTTCTGTCAGCTGCCAGAAGGTAATACTGCTCTAAAATTCTGTGAATGCTTGAACGTTAGTTGCTCAAGGGAGGGGCAGCATGAGGAACTGTTCTCTAATTACAGGGTGTATTCAGAAAGAAAATGGACTAAATGCAGAGTGGTGCTCCAGCTCTCTTGAGGTCATCTGATCACACATTTCAGGATTAGTCTCTCTTTACAATGCACACTATACTGTAGAAAGTGGGGTAAATTCATATTTCTGAGCCTACTGTTGTCAAAACTGGTGATTTTTTGCTGCAGTTATCTGTTTCTTTTTAGGTTGTTTTTTCATTTGTTTTGTTATTTTGCTTAGTTGTTTTTTAGTCTTATCTTTACATTCACCTTCTCCAAAATTTTGTGTTAGTATTTGAAATTCTTTTCAGATCTTGGTTAATCCTTTTTTTCTTAGTAATTAATCCCAGTAAATACTTACACCTCTAATGTATTGAATAGTTACCTAGATCCTTTACAGGAAACTTTAATTTAACATGTCAGATATTTATCTGACGATTTAAAATAATTTTTAAAGGGCTACAAACAGGTAGAATTGTCCTGCACAGCTTGAGAGTTTACTTAGTTCCAAAAGATTGTTATTTTAGACCTAACTGTCCCTGTACAAGCAATTGCTTTGTGCTTATGCTGAGGATATGGAAAGGTGTGTATGGCATCTTCTGCTTTTGGGATGGGCTCCTTTTCATTCCCTCTTCCTAGAAGCTTCCTTATTCCCAAACGCATGAGAAAGCAGATTTATTTCATAGCAATTAGCAGCATGCCTCAGCTATAGAGGAAAGGACGAAGGACTGTAGGGTGATGCTGTACATCCTCTAATCTTTTCACCACCAAGACATACTGCAGTGGCTGCACTGGGGAGTGTGAGGAAATGATACATTTTTTTCAACATATAGTAGAAATTGCAGCAGATAGTGGAAACCCCTGGTAAAGTGACTTGATGATTATATGTACTTATATCTCTGTAATGGGAGGGTTATTTGCTGCTGAATTATTAAAAAAAAAGGGACAGGGAAAAGGGCAAAGATAGGATAAAATGTAGAGGTAAAAGGTACTGTTCCAGTGTGCATGACTGTCCTCATCCTGGAGCCATGAGTAGCTTTACTTCTGAGTTTGTAAAAAGCAAGTTTAGCTGAAAGCTGTAAGTTTCTTAAACACTTAGTCTTAATAAGTGTGTAGTAGAGGCTTTATTATGAGTCATATTTGATTAGATGCTATGATGCAAACCTCTCTTTGCTTCAGATAACCTTTAGTTTAAAGTTTTCTAGATGGAAGAACAAAAAAGGATTAAATCAAAGAAGTTTCTTTTAGGTTTTTTTTTGGGGGGGAGAAGCACTTATGAGTAGGGAAATTTGTTCTCCTTTTAAAAATCGAGGAGCAGTGCTTGACTCAGTTATACATCTTGTAGTTTGCAGACGCTGTACAATGCAATATACCTAGTAACTTAAGTTTGAAAACGAGAACGAGTGCAGCAAAGAGAAGCTTTCTTATCAGAAACATTGCTTAGATATTTCATGTAAAAAATAAATATTGTAGCTCAGAATGGTCTTGATTCAACCAGATCTATTACCCCACCAAACTAAAGTTTGCAGACTGTTGCATATTGAAAGAAGTTTGCGGTTAGAAATAAACAGTGTTTTGATTATTACAGTATATTTTAAAACTCCTTAAAATTGTTTTAGACAGCGCATACTTCACAACTGTTCACCACTATCCTAATGATTCAGTTTCTTTTTTTCCCATACAGACTGTTTTCCATCCCCACAGTTGATACATACTCCATTTGTCTTAGCTTTAGCTTTTACTTTATAAATGTTTCCAGCATTTAATTTCCAA
>WEIT01040575.1:16709-29544 GCA_013389985.1 Dryoscopus gambensis | reverse complement strand
CCTATTAGCAACATGACCTTTATTGGAATCAGCACCTCTTGATGTTACACAATGGCACAGCATGGTAAAGGATAACGCTGGGGTGAAGGAACAGCTCTGTCTTCTCTGAAGCAGCCTGTGCACTAGTGGGCAGAGCTGTCTGAGCACAGTTCAGTCAGTCCTGACATGAAAGTTAAGCCAAGGCCACTGTAAGATAAAGCATTTGGCATTACAGCCACTAGATACATTGGAGCTATGAGACTCTCTGCTTTCTTCTCCTCTTTTTAGTTTAATAGCTATTGAGTTTACTGAGTACTCTTTTCATATGTTGGGGGTGGGGGCAAGGCCCATTGCGAATGCTGCTGAGTGCTTCAGTGTCTCATGGACAGTGGAGGTCACCCAGCACCACACATTAGCAAAGACATCCTCAAAAACTGAAGAAAAACTCCAAAACCCAACCCCCCCCCCCAAAAAAAATTTCTTTTCGAACATTTCTTAAAATTGCAGCCAATGAAATAATAATATTTTGCTCTCACCCTAGAATTTGAAAAATGTTTCAAGGACAATAACAATAATAAAAATTAACTATTGTCACATAGCCTGATGATGAACCTTCATAAAAAACTGAAGTCATATTTTTACTGTTTGACATTCCTGTGCCCTCTTTCATATCTAACTGGTCTCCTCCTTCTCATGATTTCTTCTGCTTTTGTGGTTATTAAACTGTCCCTGCAACTTTTCCTTATACAGTTCTACAGCAGGCTTTAGATAAAAGAAATAAAAAATCCTTTGAGGTCTTTCACTCATTTACTCACCCTGCTGCTGCATGAGTTGATTATCCCAGGAAATGGTTAATGGTGTTAAGTGTTTTTATACACTACAGCAAACCCCAGGATTTGATGTTGTTTTTGTAAGTGAGCTCATGTGATTTTGTTTTTTTAGGGGAGAGGAAAGAGTCTGTTTTAATCATATGGCTATGAACTGAGCTTCATTTTCTAAGAAAACAGCACATGAGACTTCCTTCACAAAAACAACAGTAAAACCTTAGATCCACAGGGTGGGTTTTTTGTGGGTTTGACACAAAATTATTTTGCATAACCTCAAAATTATGCTTACAAGGCACAAATATGACAAAGCTAAGCAGATTCCAGTATTTATCTTTTTTCAGCTATGCCTTTGGGTCAGCTAGGTTCTGCTTTATGAAGAGATAGTTGTGAATAATCTCTGCATCCTCCTTCCCTTGCTCGATCTGTAAAACAGCCCAGGGCCCTTGGCAGGACTGCTGTACTTACAGAGGTCACTGTTACTTGACTTGTTTTGGTTTGTAATTACAAGCAAACCCCACTAAGCTCTCTGGGTCTGAGGATTAGACTGGATTGCATGGCACACATGCAGGCACAACAGCTTCATGCCATCAAGGTACACAGGGCCATGGCATCAGTCACAGGCTCCTTGTTCAGCTGCCTTTGTGAGCTCACAGCCCCATTCCCCGGGGTAAAAATCACTCACCTGCAACACTCTGGCTCGGGAACTGCAGTGGTGTCAAGTAGCCCATCCGCAGCTAGCCTTTGCTGACCCTTTCAGGCCAGTGACAAACGTTTGATGTGCTACTTGAGGACTACAAAGCTGTCTTAACACAGGGCTTCTTAGGGCATCTTTGTTGTAGATTTCAGCTAGCAGATTTAGCCTGGTGAGGCACGTTAACACTGACATAAGTCTGTGCAAACAGGAACTTGCAGACCCTAGCTAGGCTTGCAAACACAAATTCTGCGGGTATCTCCAGGCACATACATACTTTAGATATGCATCCAAATCAGCAACGCTGACTGTTCTTTTAACTTTACTCACAAAGGTCTTGAGAAATCAGGTCAATTAATTTTATGGAGTAAAAAAGCTGGGCGTTTTCAATTTTCAACTGAAACCTTCAGTTTGAAGAGAGACCTCACATTAACAAGGAGCTTCCAGAGAAGAAAGCTTTGTTTTCTTTGCAGAGATAACTCTGAGGACTTCATCAGAGTGCATCTGGGCACTATGATAGCACATTATTGAATCCTAGTGGATAAAATAGCAGAGGGAGCCAAAAGAAATTGTGAAATCTTGTGTGGCGGTGAGGGTTTTATTATGCTACACACCTATTGCTTGTGACACCTGAGTTTCTGCAGGTTTCCAACCAGTACATTCTCTTAATCAGTAACCATAATAGTGCCATTTGTTTGCACTCCCATATAAGAAATTGAAAGGGAGACTAGAATTGTCTTTGATCTCCTTTACTCTTTTTCTGTAGTTTATTCTCCCATTGTTATTCCATATGAAAGGCTTGCTACCTTGCTACAGCAAAGTATTTTGGGGCAGGTCATATGCATGGAGGGTAGGACTCAGTGCTTTGCTGTCACCCGTAATCCCAAGGGAGAAGGTCATGGCCCAGGCTTCAAGTTCCTGCCACTTTCTGGACAAGAACTTCCATCATAAAATACAGACTGAGAACTCTGATTGTTTTAAAGAGTCACAAATACCTTGCACATGTAAGTGCATATATTCTCTAAAAAAAGACTGAGCATGTGAATTAGATATTTGTGGGTGGGGGGGGTTACATAATTGTCAGGAGACAACTGCGTGCAGCAGGACTGATCCACTCCCAGCTATGGCAACTCACAACAGGTTAGACAAGCTACCATATGCAAGGTTTTTCTGCATGATTGCACATTTGAACTTTCAAATTCTAGCCTGAAATGTCAGTGATAAATATTTTTGTTTGTTATACAACTCTAGCGGTGTAATTGTTTTTACTACTGTTCTTTGTTTTTATTATTATATGTGGTTAACCCCAGGATTCTAGAGGAATCCTTGCTTGTTGTATTACACATGTTAATTCTGCTTATTGTGCACATTTTTCCTTTTGCATGACCCAAAAATAAGGCACAGTGAATCTGTGGCGAGTAGCCACAGTTAAGAAAGAGCCTATAGCTCCAAAGGGTTGTTTGTTCAAAGGATAGCCTGGACAAAATTGGTTTGCAGAGCTTTTTCTTTGACAAGAAAGCATTCTTTTACAGAAGCATTCTTGAAACCTGGACTGTAATCTGTCTCGTGGAGAATGCTTGTTTGCTTGCTTGTTTATTTGTTGGTTTTGCTTCCTTCTTTGCTGCTGCCTTCATCTGTTCATCTCTTTCCTTACTCTGTGTCTTCTGCTACCTGCGCAGGAAACATCGCCCCTTCCTGTTGGGAAGATGGGAGAAAAACCCCTTTCCTTCGCTGAACTTTTCAAACCAGGACATCCGGACTACACTAGCTTTTGTGTAGCGTTCAAGTGGTTAAATTAAAAATGAGCTGGAACTTGAGAAAAGTTATGTAGAAGTGTTAAAGATTGCCCCCAAAACCTGGATAACATTTATTACAATTGTGACAATTGTCTATTGTCACAACGTATTTTAGGCCTTTCCCAGTCCTTCCAAAAATGTGCAAACCAAAATAAAATTCTCTCACTACACGTGTGGCAAAATTAGACTATTGTTCACGGGTTTCTTCTGGAATAATACCAAAAAAATAAAATTACCATATCATGATCCTCAAGTACAGATCCTCATCTGCTATTAACATATCTAGCTAGACATAATTTTACATGAAGACACAACTTCAACATTCCCTGAATCCTTGCAAATGCAAATGATAAACCATTTACAAAACTAGCCAATAAAATGACAGAAAACTCAATTTATATCTATAACACAAGAATTCCTATATGATTTTCAGCATGGACACTTTATAGCAAATGCATAAATTGCATTTGGGATAGCCTGATTGGTCATATTATATAAAGCCTCCATATACTGAACACAATGATTCACCCAGTAAGTTTTTTCCTGGGAAAATACTAACATTAGGGCTTCCTTCCTTCCACCAGCGTCAGCAGTGTTCACCCCTACCTGCATTTGCTCATATTCAACTATTTTAAATGTTGCAGAAGAGAACACAGTTCTAATACCAAAGAGAAGTTGTCTCCTACTTCTGTGCTACTGCAGTATCATATTGTTTTAACACACTTCCCAAACAAAATATACATTTTCATACCTATGACTACCACTCTAAGATCAGCAGGTCAAGCATTTTATCAAACAAATGACGATGGACTATCAGTAGAATCTAATCCCCCAAGGTGGCAGAATTTAAGGGCAGTATTCTTTATATATCATGCTGCGTTTCTACCAAAGGTGCCTAAACTGGAATATTGGACTTCAGTAGGTAAGTCAGCCGGTTTAAGTACCTGCTTTGTTAGGCAGAATCTAATTTTCCTTGTTAATTTGGTAAGAAATTGTCTCGGTTTGAAAAGACAGGTGTCAACTTAAGGAAGGCAGGAGCCTCCCTTGAAATGGAAAATGTAAACCCCCTCCCCCCGAATTATTAGAATTTTGAAATTAAGGGGCTCTCAGGCAAAAATATGGGAATAGGAATAACAGTTCTTTACCAGGAAAACTGAAAAAAAACCCACCAAAAACAAACAAACAAACAAAAACCAAACAAACAAAAAAACAAATGCAAGAGTACAAAACAAAACAAACCACTGACAGGGTCAGAAATATACCCTGACACCCTGTTGTCACAGGGTGTTGGTAGCAGTCCGATTAAACGGTGGCTGCAGTGCTCCTGACTTGGCAGATGTAATCTTGTTGAAGTAGTGATCTTGTAGAAAAGGTCTGGTCTTCCTTAGAAAGTCCAGTGGTGGTTGTGTATCTCCTGTCCTCTGGAAATCCAGTGGGAAAAGGCTCTGTCTCTGTTGCAAAATTCTCAACCTTTTATCCAGGTAGGAATGCTTGGCTCCTTCCCCCTGGGTGGAACATCTCACAATGGGATGATGAGTTATGAGATAAGGCACTGATGGGCCATTAACAGCAGATAGCCCAGAGGGAGGAGGCAGGGAGCATTGCCACACCTGATTTTAACAGCTCATGAAGATGGTAATCCGAATACAGATAACCCAGGACAGAAATGCAGAGAAAATAGCCTTCTAAAATTAAGTGCTTTAATTCAGGTTTTTTTCCAAATTTTATCAGGACAACTCTTCCCCAGATTACTTAGGGCCGGATTTTCCTAACAGCTCTAGCCACAGCAGACAGCTTTAAATTTCCTGGAGTCCTCGAGAAAGGTCCTTGAATGGGCTGCATGGTGTGCCTTTGGAGGGCTTGGTGGGAGCTAGGCACATCCCAAAAGCACGCAGCACAGCCAGCACACAGAGCACTGGAGTTACCATCCTTGCCAGACAACTGGCACTGCAGTCTTGTTCTGAATGTCCAGACTGGAACACCCTCCTGTGGAAGTCTATCTGAAAGCTTTCCTTTGAGGATCATTTCTCTCTCCCTCCTTTAAACAGGAAGTACAAAACTTGCACAGAAAGCAATCTCATCAGGTGTCTCTGCAGCCAGAGGGAAGTTAAACCATCACCTCCCTCTTCTTTTTCACCACCCAAATCACCAAATGATATGGCTTTTATGGTCTCTGGCACTCATAAGCCTTCTTGCTGCCGCTATTTTATTTAAAAGAAAATAATATAAGATTATCAGGACCACAAAGTGGGAACAGATTGTCTAGAATTTTTTCTGATTCTTGCTTCAGGTGCTGTGCATATAGGCATGGAAAGAGCCAAAGATAGACACGATGCATCTCATTAGACTGACAATTTTGTTATATTAGTCCATAAAGGCAGAGTCAGAAGACCGGGGGAATACGTAAGTGCATGAAATACTAATTTTAAAAAGGAGAAATATAAACAGGCAAAGCTAATTGCAAGCTGATGAGAGTACCAGGAGAAATCAGAAGACATTTAGTCAGAAAGAAAGGAGGACAAAGAAAAAGTAGAAAACTGAAAAAAATACAGAAAAGCAAAGCTACAGAGGCTAAAAGCTGTAAACAGCAAGAAAGGAGCTAAAGAGAAAAAGAGAGCAATTAAAACATTTACGAAAAATTATCAGGCTATTAGTGATTTCACTGTTAAAAGCAGGACTGGCTTTGTCTGATAAAATGAGGCTTACATCCACTTATTAAGCAAAAGAGCAAAATGTGGATCATAACGAAAATTATACCACCTACTCTGTGGATAATGATTCCATTTTTCCAAAAGTTACAAGAAAATTATTAAAGGAAATTGAAGAAACATCTTTTCACACAGTGACTGTTATAACTCACCTGAAGAAATTATCCTGAAGTTTCTTTTCTTGTCTTTCTGTCGCTTATATACTGAAAGGGGAGGAAAATTACCATTCCAGGTCCTCAGACTGAATAGCATCCATCATAGACAAGTCTGTCTATGATGCCACTGAATCTAGGAGGTGAGGAAATCATGCCACAAGCTTAAGTTTCTAAATGAGCGGACTAAGCTTCACTGCACATTTTTTGGTGTATTTTCAATTCTACTTTTCCTCATGAGCAAAGCGCAGAAAATTTGAAGATGGCGGATACACTCAGCCATTAATTCCTGTTTCAATTGCTTCTTGTTTAAGATATTTCAAAAATAGCCTTGTAAACAGCAAAGTGGAACAAAAACTCAATTCTGGACATTTTATTGGAAAAAAATGGAGCAGATCAACACAGTAAATTCTACTGCAGTACTTTTAATCTTGACAAATGCTTTAAAGAACCACTGAGACTTTCTCCACATGAGGTTTCCAGCATAGATTTGTTTTCCAAAAAGAAAAATCCCCCAAATCTTATTTACTGTTTTAATTATTTTTAATTATTTGCATTTATATTAAAATACATAAGCGAATAATGAAAACATTTAACTAATAAGTAATACATTAAATATAGTTATATCAAAATATGACCAACAAATAAACAGTAAAATAAAATGTATTGGTATTTCTATCAATTTTACCTTTGTGTTATTCATTCATTGGCTTAAGGATAAGATCAATATCCATTGAGTCTGAGGAAACCTCCTCCTCACATTCTGGAAAGCTCAGGATTCAATGCCCAGCAGGATACTCTTGCCTGACATCCAAATCACACTTTTGAGGAGCCATGCTGAGAGGCACCCCTGGCCTTTGCACATAAAAAGAAAATTATATTATTCCTGGATTTTATAAAGTCTTCAGAGGAATTTCATTTGGGACTAAAGAATGTTCACTGAGAGAAACCAGGACAAAGAAGAAGCTGCAGAAGTTTCACCAACCATACAAGGAGTCACTGAAAAGACTTTAGCATCCTTGCTCACCCCATCTGAAGCATTTGCATGCCTATATTTACCAGGAAAAAAAAATAGTGTTTGATCTCATGCAAATATGGTTTCGTCTGGACACTCTACTCTTTCATAGCTTTTTCATTTTCCCGATGACTTTGCTGATTCACTGTTTTTATTTCTAATAAATTAACATCTTCTGTCCTGACTGCACTTCATGGTGTAAAAACTGGGCTGTCACTTATTTCTGTGGACTTCCTAGTATACATAATATCTCCTGCAGAATTCATAACAATTTTTTATTCTACAATTTGGGGAAAACAACAATGTATGGAAATCTATTTTTGAAAGGTCATTACTGTCTATTAAGCTGGACAACACCACCAGAGCCAATTAATCACAACTTTCCTTGATACACCACTTGTGAATTAATTTATTTAAAATGTATATTGTTTTTCATCAAACAGCCTTTAGGTAATAGAAATCTTACAAAGTACGCTGGGACACAATATGCAGATTTTCCCTATATACATTTTCTTCTAGGTTTATACGGCACTTTTCCTTAGCAGTTCTCCAGGTTCCTCATCACAAAGGTAACCCCTGCTTCTATTACAGCAATGAATCTGAAGGCAATTTTTTCATCTAAATATTGGAGATGTCCTTCAAACAGCAATTCTCAGCTTTTTGTTTGGTTGGTTGTTTGGTTTTTCCCTAAATAATAATAATAATAATAATAACAATAACAACAATAATAATAATAATAATAATAATAATAAAAATTTATTGGTGATGATGATGATGATGATGATGATGATGATGATGATGATGATGTAGTAATTTCCTGCTTGTGTGAAAGTACAAACAAGCAGCCAAGGACAGACAGAGGGAAGAACTTCTCTGCTTGTTTCACCATCAAACATGCAATATAATTACAAGCTGTAGTACATGCAGGTTACCCTGTCTCTTAACTTCAGTGAGGCAAACATAAGATGACACCAAGTCATTATTTGAAGCACTGAAATAAGTGTTGTGACAGCAGAAGTTGGACCATTTTTTATTTTAATCTGTACAGTAAAGGTGGCACTTTGTCTGCTGACAATCTGCAGGTGAAATGGCAGAGCAGGATCAGTGTGAGCATATGCTGTTTATTATGGTGCTTCCAGATGTGTGCTCTTAGAAGCTGCATTTTCTTCCATGTGATCACAGGTCAGGAATCCCTTCGAACAACAGCAGTGGGAACCAGTGCTGGCAACCGGCACTGTTAAAGCAAGTCATGATGGAATTTATGGAGATTGAGATACTGTTGGAAAGACATCCCTGGAGATTTAGGGATTGCCCACACAGAGATGTTTTGGAGTTATCCTCAATGAGAATTTCACGTCCTAGTTTTCTATAGGTTGTCATAGTCAGGTAACAATCAGTCTGAAAGGAAATAAGTTCAGTTTCAAGAGCAGTTTCTGACAATAAAAGACTTGACTTTGCAGAAGTTTAGCCTAGTAGTTTCTTCCACATCCCATACTGTACATTCATTACTCTTTGGGGCATGCCACAAAGTCCTTCTTATCTTTTGTAGGTATTTAGCAAGTCTGCAAGTTTGTAAGGGAACACATTGAAGATTACGGGAGACTTTGCTGATTTTTTATGATGTGCTATTGCCAGACCTCCTTCAGGAGTCTGTGAGAATCTGTTAACAGGAAAATTCATAATAGGCAATTTAATGAATAAGGTGTTTTACTGGGAAATACTACATTTTCTGATTAAGTATTAAATTTTAGAGGATTCCAAGAAGTCTGGAAAGTTACCAGGAAATAAAATAAAATGGAATTAAATAAATAATTCCAATCAGTAAGAGATGAAGGTAAAAAATGAGGTCAAGCCTGTACTGAAATGTTTAACATTGTTTAAAGAGCTCCATCACTAACTCTTCCCTTGACAGGCTTATTCCTATAGCAAATATTTTTTGAAATATTTCTTTCCATGTGGCATTGCCATATGTTTTATATCACTTAGTCTTCCATAAACAGAGTACATACACACATTTTACAGACTATTGATCTTTTTCCTGTTCTGAACAATGCTGATGAGAGTTTTTTCCCTGACTTTTATGGGAAAGTTTTTGGGTAGGTTTTTTTTGGTTTGCTGTTTTTTGGGGTTTGTTTTAAAGACAAAATTATATCATGTGCTGTCGTGGAGGTTGGTACTTTTCTAAGCTATTCCCGTTATAGTGACTATGTAGAGTCTAATAGACTTTCTTGTTTGGAAGAAGTACTTCTGTCAGCCAGCTATCCCAAACGCTCATTTCAGTAAATGAGCTCTACCTGGAGCTCTACCTTACAGTCAGAAAGTGAGGTCAGCTGGGACACCTCACCTTTCTGTGGTTAGTCCACATCAAGGCCTTGCTCATCATCTCTTGATGAACTAAGACCACCAGTTTGAATGCTTCCACTTTTACCACGAGACATATAAAGTAGGATGCACTTTTCTGAAAACTGCATCTTGAAAGGTATACAGTTAAGCAAAATGAATCACAGTCATGAATGTATCTCTGAGCAGTTCTAATGCTGTTGTCAGATACACTTAGCCAATTAACAGTTGGATTTTATTTGCTATAATGTCAGCTTCCCTTAAATAGAGAAGAGTTGAGAGAAGAGATAACAGAAGTATGTCAGAAGGTTAAAGCCGTACTATGAGGTCCATATGCCACTCCTGCTGCTGGAGAGGTCTCTGCCCTCTTAGCTGCTGGCTGATCCTCTCCAGACTGGTGTCACCTTGCAGATGGAGCCAGCACAAGTGCTTATGTGCTTGTGCCGTGAGCTGGGATCAGGAAACTGATACAGCTGAAAGACAGCCCAGCATGAACTGTCTCCATGCGTTTCAGATGGATCAGTTCCCTCAGCTGCTTTTAGTCTCTGCTTCACAAATGTTGCTTCTGGCAGGCTGCTGGTCAGCACAGTGAAGGGAACGGGCAACGTGAGGCATGCATGGAAATGGCTGTGATTTTGGCAGCACTGCCAGTTTACAGGTGGCTAATCCTGCAGCCTAAGATTTTCAATAAATGATGAGGCTTCATGACACAGAGACTCCATGGATTCTTTTGTCTTATAAATTAGACATGACTGAAAAATTCTGTATTCTACTGGTACAGAACTTATAAATAAACCAGGAATGGAAACACATAGGCAATGCAGACTTAGCAATAATTTACCAGAGTTGCGTTTTTCTCCTTTCTGTCTCTGTTCATAGCATTAAGTCCTTCAGTTAAGCCCTCTCTTTACTAAAGTAATCTCTTCTTAGTTCTACAGGATGGCCTTTCCTCATGACCTGTTTTAACAACAGAAACAATACAGAATAAAGATCATATATGGATGCAGAATCTCCTTTGTCAAGATTATCCCACGTAATGCAGAGGTGAGCAGTCAATACATCTGTTCAACGGAGAATATTTGCATCATGTATATTTCTACTAATACAAAAAAGTCATCATGGTAGGGAAACATCTTCAAAAAGGGAAAACTGATGCACCTTGTCATATTCTGAAAGGATTGTGTGCAGTTAGTAGAACAGTAATGAGAAAGTTAACATTTATATTCCTGTATCTTTCTCCACACAGACTATCTAGCTGATTATAATTGGAGGATTGTTACCAGTGGAACATTTTTACCAATGCCTTATTTCCCATGACCTGTCCAGGAAAGCCCAGTAAAGTTCATTTGTACTTAAGAACAGAATTTTCCCTTACAATAGCATCCTAAACCCTCATTTTAAGGCCATGTCTTTCATGGTGATACACCATGATGATACACACCACAGAATTCTCACCTCATAATTTTTCGTCCAGCAAATGGTAGCCACTTGAAAACAATCAAACAAACACACCAACCAAATTAAACAAACAGAAAACAACACCACCCACAGTTGCAAAAGCTTATGTGAACCATTTGAATAGCATTTGTCTCTAGCAAATATCACTGCAATGAAGGATAAAATGGTGCCAATTCATACAACTGATTTTAACCACTGCTCCCAAAGGGTCAAATGTTGACATGGCCAGGGAGGTGTCAGAGCTGGTAGAGCTACAGCAGTGCAGTCCATTGGGATGTGAACAGCTTCCACCATCCAAACAAATCCCTATTTCATGTTGATTCAGCTGCTCTTGAATCCTCAGTTTGTTTTGCCTTGGTGAGGTCTAAGTTTTAGGACCTTGCCTAGAGCAATGCTCTGTTTACGTGTGATTTTTAAGTGTTGGCTACTAATTGTATTGTACTTGAAGAAAGCTGAACTCAGAAGATCTTGAACAAAATTTTATGTCTCTTTTCGTCTTGCCAAGCAACAGTAACACTGAAAAAAAAATCCTGTTACTTGTCATGGTTGATAAAATAAATATGTTTTTCAATCCGTTAGTGATATAGTGCTTTCAACAGAGGACTGAATAATACCAGGTGTTCTGTGGGATAGAGGCATTGTACTCACATTTCGTTTCATAGGAAACCGTGGAATAAAGCCATGTTTGCACTCTATAGCTGGAAACAAAGAAGTTTATACTCTTGAAGTGGCTGCCTTCAGTGTGAAATGTGGAATGAGAGAGGCTTTGTTTACTGTGAGGAATGTCACTACCAAGTTTCTTAATCCTTTGTCAACACCGAGCTAATTCAGCTTTCATAAAGACAGGGTAGGGCAATGAGGAAATGCATCAGTTACATTCTTCTACTATCGCACTACATTAGCATTAGAGTTTACAGGTTGCTCTGCTGAAAGGGCTGTCTAAAATATATGTTTCACACGGATTTTTTTGGCTAAATCTTTGGCAGACTATGCTTTAAGGATATAAGGAAGCAACAGAAGATGTCTATGAAACAAACATGATGCATTTTGCAATGATCTCAGCTATGCAGTAATAGCAATAAAAAGCTAAAATACCTCACTGGTCACTACAGTTAATGGCATTAAAATAATTAGGCCCAGCAGCTGTAGGGTCAAATGAAGACAGCTTTGTAAATGACAATATGGCAAATAAAAATTACTGACATTTTCATCTAAATTATATTCCCTAAATTATCATCTTAATACTAAATAAATAAAGCTATGATAATTCAAAGACAGATTACAGATGGAAATTAGCATAACTACTTGCTCCAGAGCTGGCTAGTGTTAAAATTTAAATGTAATTAATAGCCTTTACTCACTGTATCTAGTTATACATGGTGTTTCTCATTTAAATTCCATTGCAACATGCTGACAGCACTAAGCATCTGAGAAGAAAGATCTCATCCACCGGAGGAAAATGGTTCTTCATGTTATAGTGCTTATAATGGACATGGTAGCTGCACTGTTCTAATAATAATGACCAGAAAAAGGAATGTGGGAGAGAGTGGCTCTATGCTGTTTTCTTTTCAGTTTTGTGTTCCAAGCCTTTCCTGGAGTCAACGTGAAATGTAATTGCTCTTTTGACCTCTATCTTCTCTCTCCCCAGGTCTGAGGAAGAGCTACACTGGTTGATTATTGCAGGAATGAAAGGCACTCTGACCTTGCCCACCGAACGCCTTGCTGCTTTCAATGTTGCCCATTATGCTGAAGGCAGGCAACTCCTGGAGAGAGGCTGAAATCTACAGGAGCGCTGCTCGCCGGGCAGGCTGCCAGCAAGGGCTCCAGCACACACGGGAAGCCAGCTGGGGGAGGGAGACGGCGGGGAGA
>WEIT01040575.1:843-16566 GCA_013389985.1 Dryoscopus gambensis | reverse complement strand
CGGGGGGGGGGGGGGGGGGGGGGGGGGGGGGGGGGGGGGGGGGGGGGGGGGGGGGGGGGGGGTTGGGCGATTATATCAAAACATTGTTAGCACAGGGTATAAAGAGCTCTCAGACGCTGATCACAGATTGCTTCTTCATTAATAAGACTTTACATCATCCACCTGAAATGAAAAGGAGCAGAGACGTAAGGGAGAAAGAAGAATACAGTGATAGTTTTTGCAGTGGAATGCTGCAGTCATTAAATTTAAAAATTAAAAAAATTAAAAGGCCAAACAAAAAACCCTGAGCCCAAACCCACAATTTTCACAGGAATAGAGAGATTGTTGCTGTATAAGGATCCATTGAAAATACTCCTCCAAGGAAAATGGGTCAAAATATTCAGATACTATAACTATTCTAAATTGGAAAGCATTCACCATAAAATCTTCCATAGAATATTTCTGGAGCTGTAAAATGCTGGAAAACATACCAACTGGCAAACATTCTCTCTCCTTTCATGTGTGTGTGTTTTTATGTTTACATATATTTCAGAAAACCAAAACCTCAGAATTCACAGAAGTAATAAGACATTATTTGAAATTATTTCCTATTACTCTGACTGTAACTTTCATTGCTCTAAGGCAGCCACAGTGACTGGCTGAATGAGGTTTGTAATTTGACCTGAAGATAATATGAAGACTCAGGTGGAGATCTTGGAGGGCACTGATAGTTTGAAGACAGTCCATTTTAAATGAAGTTGTCCAAAAAGATGTTCAAATAACATGGGCATTTAATTTAGAAGACAAGTTTATCCCAGCAGGGTCACTAGTATTTCAATGTCATCATGACTTAAATGCTGCCTAGTGACTCATACAAAATGAATTGGTGCTCTTTTGTTTGGCGGTTTTTGCTTTTTTTTCTCTCAGTCATTTAGTCCTATCACAGAAGAATTCAACTAAAATACAGGCAAGAAACACTTATGTTGTTTCCCCAGGCTGACGCAAGGACTGGGTGACTGCTAGACCACTCTCATGGAAGCTAATGCTGCTTGCTTTAGGATGGGAGAGCCACTGCCTTAGGATGACAAACATTGCACAGATCATGGATCCAGTGGACAGGGGTGATGGTTGCTCCTTAAGGCAGCAGGACCAGAATATGCTGGCAATCCCTGTACTGCCTCTTGCCATTTCCTTTCTCTATTCCGGAAAGCAAAGCTTGTGCTGTGTCTTCACAGTCACTTTCTGCCTTGAGAAGACGGTTTAATCAGGTCACTGCTGCTCAGAAAGAGAAGCCCTGCACCACACTGATACTGTGCTGCTGACCAAGAAGCCTGGAGGAAGAAAGCCAAATAAATTGGTTTTAAGTCATGCCTAGAACTGGGAATATATTCCCCTCATTGCTTGGGGCAGGGTGTTTGGATCAGCAAAGGACAATCTATCAAAAATCATTGCACATAGTAAAAATAGTTAATGATGTCTATTTTTAGAAGGAATGCTGCCCATCAAAATGGCATTGAGGTGATCTGAGTTTATGTAAGTTTATCACCAATACATTCCATGCAGTTATGTCTCTAATGGAGCTCCATATCATCAAATTTCTGATTCTTTACAGGAGCTTGTGACTATGACCCATGCTCTCATTTAACTTCTCTGTGATAAATAAAACTGACTGCACAGCCCAAAACTTTCACAATGAGGCTTGTTTTCTAGTCTTCAAGTTTCTCTTCTAATGCTTTTCTGCATATTCTCTGGAATATCAACAGCTTACTTGAACACAGTGCTCCTGTACAAACTACCCTACTAAAAATATCTTGAACCTTATGTGAGAATCACCCAGCCTTGTTATTCAGTTGACTGTTCCACATAGGCCTCCACTCATTTTCAGAGCTGCTGAAGTCCTCTACTCTGAAATAGTGGCTTCTATTATTTGTTCCAAGCTGAATTGCTATATGGTATGTCTGGTTTTTTTCTCCTTCCTTTTGTTGGAAAAAGAAAAGCCATAGGGTTGTGTCAAAATGAAATAAGCTGTTCTTTAAAATAGTCTGTGTAAAGAACCTGAGTGAGCAAGTATGGGGGATACTTTTATGAAGTTATCATACCTCAATAGTTTTTACATGGAATAAATACACATTATAGACAAGAATTGTTCTATTAACACCTCACCTTATAGTAAAAGGGCATTCATGTTGAATACTGTTTTTGCTATTATTTTTTTAATAACCTGTACATTTCAAGAAGCAGTTGCCAGGATTAGTGTGGGAAATGGGAGCACACTGTACAGGCAGAATTGACATAGTAACAACAATGAAGCCAGGTGAGCAGGAGTCTAACACACAAATGAGAGTAAATATATTTTCTCCAAAACACTAAGGAGCTAAGTGACTTTTTTTCTCCATTCTTTACAGAGTTCAAATCCCTGGCAAACAGCTTGCTGCAGCTCAAGTTATTTTGTTTGGAGAAATCTAAAAAGGTTAAGCCAACTAACACCATGAAACAAATGGATCAGAGGTATTTGAGCTCTGGAAAGTCAAAGTATTAAATAAATTGTAGATTCATACTGTTCCAGTTCTTAGTTTTCATTGCTTTAATTTGAAGGATGAAGTAAAATACAACTGTTTTAGATAAAAACATAACAAAATAAAAAGATATGAGTAACGTGACATGACATATATAAAATAGCAAATGATTGTTTTCACTCAGTCGGTTCACACAGAACCTCAGCAAATCAGCTTATTTTTCCTGAAAGAAGTTCAAAGAACACAAGCTGCCATTTGTACCCTGTGTTTTATGCATCTTCCATGCTTGCCACCTAAATGCCTTGTATTGTAGATACAAAATAGGAGTTTTGACTGTGAATCTGACAACATACTCAGTGTTTTTTGGCAGTCTTGATGGGTGCAGTTCTCCACAATACAAGTACTTGCTTCACACAAATGGCTTATGAACATAAAGACCTGCATGTACTCTCAAAACCAAATATTCCTGAACATTGAGTGTGCTTTGCCTGGCTTGAGGCACAGATCCTTGTTTTGCCTGCAAATGAGGCCTAGTAGGTATTCAGAGAGCCTAGAAATGCATACATGCTACATCACATGTTCTCCTGCCCACCTGGACCTTCACCCCACAAAAAATAATAATAAGTGTCATTTTTCTAAGGTATGGTGGTATGTTCACCATGAAATCACTGGTAGGTTTAAAAAAATATATATATAAATTACCTAGTATAGCTCTAAAAACAACTTAAGCAAAACTTTGTCTTGGTCCAGAAATGAAAACTGAATAATAGGAAATTGAAAAGATACAAGCAAATTTCTGGTGTGTGTGTGTGCATTTTGGCGTATAGTCTATTTGCAATTATCTTTAAACTTTTTGGGAGGTTTCTCCTCTTTGTTTGGATTGCAATTTTTCTTATACAGATTATGCTTAAAGTTCAAGAGAAAGGGTGTTAGTGAACCTCATAAAGATGATCAGAGTGAAATCTCTGAAAAATACATTAAAATGTTGGTTCTTTTTCTGTCAGTCAGATCCTGCAAGGTCCTGGAGTTTTACTGTTGTCATTGAACTGACCTGGGAGAGATGATAAACCCCTGGAAAAATCATGCACCCCTGAGGCCCAAGTGTGTCTATGGGTTTAACAATTGGGCTTGATGCAAACATGCAATCTAATGCTTGCTCTTTGCTTTATTTTAAAGGTTGAACTGTGGCATTTCAAAAGCATAATGTCAGATAAGTAATAAGTGTGAATGTTAAGGGTTTACTGAATATCAGATTTCATCCAAGGAGACGAGAAAGACATAATTTCTGCAATATTTGCTAGATTATGGCTTTTAGTTTCGTAGGAAGGGTGGCTGGCAGCTCCTCGTCAGCAGACGGGTAGGAGTACAAGAAGCTTCCTTGTGTTCAGTATCAGCAACTCCTGTTTAATTTGCATTCAAGGGAGTTTTTTCCATAGCGTATTCATTTGCCACTGAGTTAATATGTCCCTGCATAATCAGATAAGAATGGAATAGAATTACTAATGATAAGAGGAGGTGGAATAAGGGCATGCCAGTAAAACAGCCTTTCCTTCA
Source organism: Dryoscopus gambensis (assembly GCA_013389985.1). Taxonomy (NCBI): domain Eukaryota; kingdom Metazoa; phylum Chordata; class Aves; order Passeriformes; family Malaconotidae; genus Dryoscopus; species Dryoscopus gambensis. The sequence goes on along the minus strand of WEIT01040575.1, from coordinate 12,517 downwards.
CCCACTTAATCTGAGTAGATCATAATTTCAACTATCTCAAGTTTAGGTTGGTCTTATTTCTTTTCCCAAGGTAGGAAGGTTTGTTGTTTGTTGTTTGATGTTTATTTTTGGGGGTTTTTCCCCCTCAAAGCTGAGTTTAGAAAATTAAATGCTATGGATTGGCTATGACAGCTACTACTTCATTTTGTGAAGCTGGAGAATACAGAACTTATGCTTGCAGCTAGAAAAATACCTCATCTACCTCCTCAACCAAATCAAAGAGCAAACTAATTAAAGCAGAGTAAAAAATATTCTCTGTGAAGCATGAAGTAAAAACAAAAAAAAAACAACCCAGAAAAATGTTGGTCCCAGTGCAATATAATCTTAATGTATGCAAGTCAACAGCCATACTTGCATTAGAGTAAATGCAAATGTCATAAGCCTTTAGGGTTGTAATGTGCCATTCATGGGGCAGCCTGCACAGAGAAGGAAGGAGGGCTTCCAAACAGCTTTGTCAGCTGCTATTGTGCCCCTGGGGCTCAGCAACTATGCTGTGAGCAGCAGTGCGTGAGCTGCCCTGCCAGACTCGTTGGTGTTCAAGAGGTGGTGCCTTGACCTCAGCCGGGAGGTCACGGCTGCACTGCGGGGGTTTGTGTTGCAGCCAAGGACAATCCCCCAGGCTGCTTAGCAATGCACTTGTGGGCCCTTCTGTAGCCTTTGGAAAGGGGCACAGTGACCAGCAAAAGGCTGCAACATGAAGCTGCAGCATGTTAAAATACCCCACAATCCCCCATGAATTTACCACCAGAAAATTCATCCCTTCTAGTGTCTCTTGGACAAAGCAGCAGTACAAACACTTTGGAGTTTTATGTTGCATTATTACTTATAACCTTCTGTAACTTGATATAGATTATCCCTTTTAGCTGAAATACTTTGTAATGTAGATGAAGCTACTTTTGAATCAAAGAGACAGGTGTTAACGGCCAAGATGCCGGAGGCCCAATTTTAAACTTGTGTATGATGTAATTTCATTTGGATTTACTCAACTCCTAATTTGGTTTTGTCTGTGCAAATTCTCAGTGAATTCAGTGAGTTACACCATTTAAACACAATAGCTAATGTAGAAAGTGAATACTTCATATATTTACTAATTCAGCTTTACAAATTTCATTGTGATTTTAGCATAGATCTATGAATATATAAGCCATGATATAGTAAAAGTGTTATGAATATCCATAGCAGTATATAAGCAGTTTGAAAGAAAAGGACAGGTGAAGATGGGGAAGGAAAAAGAAAATTAAAAATAAAAAAAGAAGAAGAGAAGTGCAGGGGTAAGGGAAGGAAATGGAAGGGAAGGCAAGGCAAAGGAAACATGTCTCTGAACATGTATTATGTGCCAAACCAGTTTCTTCAGCCTAAACAGTTCCTTCAGGCTAAAACATTTCTGTGGATTTTGCTTGGGCCCCTTAAAAATCTTCTTACACACTTCCGATTTGAATATCATCTGCTCAGCAGGACAGATATGCCAACTATAAACTATTCTGCCTAAGTGACATAAACTACATGACCTTGCACTGGCCTTTGCAAATGATTTGGACCAATGGTGTGTTTAATTGGGAATTTAATGGGCAAAAAATGTTCCTGTGCTTTTCCAATTCACAATTATGTTCTTCTGCTTTTACTTCCAGATAAGTCTACTGACTTTGAGGAAGTTACAGTTAGAACACAATTAAAAAAAAAAAAAAGAGTCAGAGCAACAGGCCCATGAGAATTTTCCTGCTGAAAACAAGCAGGATTTACACCATCATGGAGCAAGCAGATCCAGATGTAAAACAAGGCAAGTAATTACAATGTCTGCCTAAACAGCTTCCCCAAAAGGAGCACCACATCACTGAGAGATTTTCAGCCACTGTCACTAAAACTAAACTTTGTGATTGCAAAGCCTGTTGAGCATTGAAGAATGCTTGATCCTGTCATTGAAATCACAAGCATCTCCATCAAGCAATACATCCCAAGAATCACCTTACAGATTACAATACTATAGTCTTTTCTGAAGAAAGCTTACACTTGACACTACCAAGTTCAGTGTTTCTAGTTACTTTTCTTCTAAAGTAACTAGAAAGTTTCTTCCTTTTTTAGTAATGTAATTGAAAAAAAATTATAGCTATCTCAGCTGAGTGGGTTTTTTACACTTGTCCATCACTGTAATGCTTGAACATTTGGCACCGTCTTGAGAAATACAGCATACAGAATTATGGGGTTACTCATTTATATAGAAACATGCTTCAGAAATCACACTCAGAATTCAGATTATATTAAAAAAATCTAGGCTTGATTACCTTCAAAGTTACCCTATCATTAGCAAACCACAGAGCAGATGCCATATGCAACAGGTGAAGATCTGAGATCCAACATAGAACACAGAGCAAGAGGGGTCATCTTAGACATTATTTAATGAAGAAGTGCCAAGCTAAGGACATTTAGCACCTAAGGTAGATACTCATACAGGATGAACAATCCAAGCAGGTTGCTTATGCTAAAGTCTAAACCAGGGAGATTCAAGATATGAACAATGTGTTCAGATCACAGGGGCATCAGCTTCAAGTACAACCTGCTGTGCACAAATTTTAGTTTTCCACTGGCTTCTACTTGTGCCACTGAACTTCATTAAAAAAAAAAAAAAGGCATGTTCTGGCTGGGCCCACACTAGTACAACAATGATTAATTGCTAATTCTTCATTCCCTCATGGAGTTTATTTATGGTAGGCAACTGATAAAGTGACAAGGACTACATGCCTCTGATTTTCAAATATCATTTTGTTCCCTTTGTACTGAAGATTCTTTTCAAGCACAATACATCATTTAGTGAATCAGTAAAGTTTTAAGAACCTCAGGTCCACACAAAATTTTCCAGGAATAGGTGCAACTAGCTTGTACTTCAACTTTCCCTCAATCCCCTAAGGGACTGGTGTTGCCCTTCAGGTACCCAGACAATGTCTGGGAAGGTCTTTGATCTTTAGAATATAAAATTCCAGCTCCCCTCTATTTGTATGAAAGCCAATTCTGCATTTTACCCTAAGCCATAGAAAATGTCAAAAGCTGTAAGGCATAATGACAGAGTTAGAGTCCCTGCTGCATTATTTATACACATTAAGATGTGTCACAGCAATTGTCCTACATAAAGAAGCCCAAGAAGCTTGTATTTTTAAAGGTCTTCAAGTGGATATTTACATGACAATGCTTGTGAAGACCCAGTAGATGTGTTCTGCTAGGAAAACCTCTGTGAGTCACTTGTTCCTGCAATTGGCAAGAGGTTGTTACAAAATGTTGTAGGAATGTCTACAAAGTTGTTGCCAGGTAGCCAGAAAAAAAAAATCTGCATTTTAAGAAGGATTTATTCAATCACATAACTAGACTTTAAAGCTGTAAGTGGCTCTGCCATGCTATATGCTTCCACTGGTCCCAAAGCTGCTGCATGTACTTATTGAATACCTGTCTGGGTTTTTAGTGTAAAGCAGAACAATTAATTTCGTTTACAGAAACCACTAAGCTAGGGTCCCAAGTTCAGGCGAGCACAGATCTCTGTTTAGGATCTATATTATCAAGTCTCTTCCTTAAACTCCATCAACAACATAAAGGCAATGAGACATATAGTCTTCAAGAAAGTTATGCCGAAGGCTCTGAAGCACAAGCATTTTGATTCAGCAACGAAGATGAACATTCATTCCTGCCTATTTGTAAGCTACTGGAAGGTTTCCAAAACAGTGAACTTGTTTGGAGAAAAGCCACGCACTAACAAACTGGATCCTTTGTGGAAACAGGACAATCTCAAATAATTGAAGGGCATGGGCTATGGTTTCTGTGACTGCACAGTAAGGTGGAAGGATCAGACTTCCAGTACATGGGCAATCCTCTGCTGCTTTGTATCTGATGGTTGCTGCCCACACAGCTTCAGGGACGTGCAGGGCTGCTGAGCAGCTCTGTAGAGATTGTACAACAGGTCCAGCAGACCCGGGGTTGAGCTTCGTGCATTGTCCATCGGAGCCTCTGAGAATGGAGACTTTCAATCCCACGCTCTCAGGTGATCCTGCATAGCAGCAGTAAGAGTGAGAAGCAATCAGAAACAAGATTCATTACCCTTTTGTTCTGGTCAATTCTTACCGAGTTGTGAAAAACAAGCGAAGTGATCACCTTTATGCTTTTGAAATGTATGTGGTGATAAAAGATGTACATAAATTCTGCCAACAAAGTTAATTTCCCTTTTTCTGCTTTAGCATGTCATGGTGACCTATAAAAACGTCCAATGGGCAACAGGGAAAACACCGTGAAAAAGAGGAGATGGTGTTAGCAATCAGGTGTTCAAATATTTGTTCTTTTTTTCTCCAGGTTTTTGTCCAACAACTGCAAATCAGAATTGAATTATTTGATTGGAATGTCTTGTGTAGCATTCTGTATTACTGGTCCTATTGCATTTCTTCAGCAGGGCACAACACACATCAGTTACTTTTTGCAGGTGTGGAGATGTATATATTTATTACATCTTTCCTGAAAGGCTTGAAAATAAAAGCATTTTCATTTAGTTTATTAACATTATGCAAATGACAACATAACTAGTCTTGATTTGCTGCCACTACCTTGGAAATATTTAAATATTATTATTACTGAGCTCAAGCTTTTGGTTTTATCTTTGAAATTTATGCTTTTAGGCTCAATTTATGCTTGTCAACAAATAATGATCATAGATGTGAGCTGGTTCATAATCCAGAGGTACTAGGTTACAATGTGTTGCCATGGAAACTGTGTTTTATTGCATTTTCTCTACTTGATTTAAGACATTTGACAATCATAGCAACTGTTTGCCTGTCTTCCCATATCATAAAATATTCAAAACCGCAAACAACCAATAGGAGACATTCACACAGTTCTTAGACTTCACTATAAAAATAAAAAAAAAGAAATTACAACCTTATATTTAATAGGGACCTTTTGTGAATAGTTTATCTCACAGAATGTCAAAGAGTGTTGGAAAATTCAATCAGAGGTTAGTCATCGAATGGACCTGTCTTGCCTGTGGTTCATTTTGTTTATTGCATCATATATCTTTTATGATCACTGGGACTTTAGCCTGAAACAGCATTTTCTTTAACAAGAGCCATGTTTCCTCTAACGTTGTTTATTGCATCTGAAACATTACTCTTTGAAACCACAGTACATTTTCAATTGAGCAAAGGTCTGTAACAGAATACAGCATGTCTGTGTTTATTCAGGATCGTGAGTAAAAAATATCCCAGTTCATGTAACATTAATCACTTTGCCAGTGTTCAGCTGAGGTCATTGCCACATTCCTAGCAGTATTAAGCCAAGTCAAGATTAATCACGTACATTAAACCCTGCAAGGAAAGCACGTGCAGCGGATCTGAAATTAGACGTTTGGTGAAGAACTAAGAGAGCACTGTAACAAAATATGTTAGCAGTGCTGTAGCGAGCTTTCAGAACAATTTGAGATTTTTACCTCCTATGTTCTTGTCAGCTCATCTATATTTAAGGCTTTGTTGCTGTCTCCTTCATTTAGCCCATTTTTAAGAAGTTCTAAATAAAACCACTAAAATCCTTTCTAGATTGTAGGAATGATTTCCCCCCTTTTTTACTCATTCATATATTTAAAAAATGTATTACTGTATTATTATGTGACTCAAATTTGGCTTCTGAGATTTTTAAAAACAAGTAGTTAAATGCTTAGATATTTTCAGATAGAAAAGTTAATAATCAAATAGTATTTCATATCAATTATCCTTTCATACTTTCACCTCTTTTTGTATGTGCACATACATTAGTGCCATAAAGCTTCACATTTTTTGTTGATGTTGCTGGAAGTGTAAGAGATGCATTTTACACTATGCCTTTATATTTTACATGGTGGACAGTTAGAATTCCTTTGTCCATTCTTGTAAACTTCCATTAAACATTTGCTTGGTTTTTTATGCCACACAATCAAAAAGGATAATTGAAGGACAAATAATTTCCACTGAAAACCCCAAGGAGAAAACCTTGTTGTGACATGACGTTTACAGCCAGTTATTTCTGTCTTAAGAATATACTGACATGCCAAAAAGACTAGATTCATGCTTTAAAAAAAAATTAGGAAACTCCGCAATTCAGCAATATAAATGGGAACTAAACTGCTGAACTATAAAATTAAAGGAAGCAGATAAACATTTTGCCATTCTGCAATGGCTTAGCGATGGCCTTCAATACCAAACGCTTTTTTTTCTCTGAAGATAACAGAAAGTTTTTTCATACAGCAAAACATCCAAAATCTGGGCTTGCCATAACTGTAACTATGTACGGCCGTGTCCTTATACAGCTGTACAGGGTCACAGAAGTATATAAAACACCATGACTCATCCAAACACACAAAATGCTCCTAGCTGGGGATGGATGGACTGCTAATTGAAGGCAGTCCTTCTCTGCTTGGAAAGTTCTCTGCTGCCTGCCTGACTTCTGGGCTGAGCAGGAAGGGTATCCCCACCTCAGGGTCCTCAAGAGAAAGGCCGTGTCCTACAGGAAAGGTAAGTGGCATCTCACCTTGTCAAAGACTCTCATCTGGAAAAGGATGCCTAGCACCAGTTTCTGCAAGGGTTCAGACACTATAGCATTTTTTTAACTCCTTCTTTATGAACTTTCACTCAGCAAGAGTGGGCTTTTTGTAGCAGACCAGTGCAGAAAGTAGTGAGAAAGTTATGCTTCCCTGCACTTAGAGAACATTCCTCTTGTGGATCATCAGAGGCACTGGTCACAGCTGAAGGCAGGAGATGCTTCCAGTAACAATGACATTTATGAGACATCTGTGTCATGTGTGTTTGCCACAACTTCATGCTAAACTGATATCTGGAAACAATCCTTATTCAGATCTAATTGGCATGTATTCTTGATGTTCTTCTATAGAATTAATATTTTTCCAGTGGTTTTGTGTGCGATTCCTCTCCGCTGCAGAGGCTTACAACACTGGATAAAAATTCTGCTGCCTTCCTTGGACATACTGTAGCTGTGCCTTTTCATGTTTGGATATAGGTCTCACATTTGCTGTAGGACTTGGGAATGAATTCTGTGGCCTATGTTTCAGTAATATGTAGAATATATTCTGTGAACCTCCTAAAATCCCTACTGCAAGGTTTTCTGCAGTGGCAGGGATTTGGATTTCTTAAACAGTGTCCTCTCCAAACCCATACTCTAGAGACTCAGTGATTTTGACTGTTCTGCCACAGACGTCATGCATGTTCTTGTCCATACTTGTTCTTGTCCATACTACCTGTCTGTCTAGCAGTTTGTCTACTAGATGTCTCCATAATATTTTAGCTTCTGCTTCATATTCTAAAAGGGTATTTAGGAGAAATAAAATTCTTGGGTTTTTTTTTTAATTCTTTGTGGAAAATAAGAGCTAAGAATTTTTTTTTAAACCCAAAAGACAACAAAAAAAGAAGTTCTGGTCCTCTCTTTCTTGTCTTTTGGTGCCCAAAACTTTATTATGGCAAGTTAAAAGTCAACTGAAAGGATCTTGCATGTCTACAGTTTATCAAACTGCATATGCAACATTTTCCCAGGAAATCAGTTTACCACTGCCTTTATCCAAGACACAGAATATGCTGAGTTGGAAGGAAGCCATGAGGATCATTGAATTCAGCTCCTCGTCTTATGCAAGACACCCCAAGAGTCACACCATGTGCCTGAGAACTTTGTCCAAATGCTTCTTGACCTCTGTCAGGCTTGGTACTGTGTTCACTTCCCTGGGGAGCCTGTTCCAGTGCCCAACCATCCTCCGGGTGAAGAATCTTTTCCTGATATCCAACCTAAACCTCCCCTGACACAAATTCAGGCTATTCCATCAGGTCCTGTCACTGGTCACCAGAGAGACAAAAGATCAGTGCCTGCCCTCCTTTTCCCCTCACAAGGAAGATATAACTGCAGTGAGGTCTCCCTCAGTTTCCTCCAGGTTGAACAGACCAAGTCACCATCCTCCTGCCCTTCTTTGGGTTCTCTCTAAGAGCTCAGCGTCTTTTCTGTGTTGTGGCACCCAGACCTGCCCCCAACACTCGAGGCGAGGCCACCCCAGCTCAGAGCAGAGCGGAACAATCCCCTCCCTTGCCCGGCTGGCGATGCTGTGCCTGATGCCCCCCAGGACACGGGTGGCCCTCCTGGCTGCCAGGGCACTGCTGACTCATGTTCACCTTGTCACAGACCAGGACACCCATTTGTACCAGTACCTGTGCCACTGGCTTTAGGTGATGCCATAGGATTATGCTGGGGTAAAAGTATTAACACAGTAAAGTTTCATCACCATGACAACCCGACAATATTCTTCTGAGTCTTTTTTTGTTTGTTTTGTTTCATGTTTTTGGGTCTGGTTTTTTTTTGGTTGCTATGGGAAGGAGATTGTTTGGTTTTTTGTAGTTGTTTTTGGCTTGTTTTTGTTTGCTGCTGCTGTTGATTTTGTTGTTGTTCTTTTGTTGGTTGGTTTTGTTTGTTTGTTTGTTGATTGATTGATTGATTGTTTGATTGATTAACTGAAGTACTGATACCCCATTACAGATTTGGAATGAATAGTAAATCTATGCCCGTCCTAAAAGTAGGGATAACACTTAGAGATGTTTATCCATGCTCAACTTTAGAGCTGAAGAGACAAAATGAATGTGTCAACAATGTCAGTAAACGGTTCAGGGTTTGTTCAATTCATCACAGCAAAGATAAGACTGTTGAAATCTTCTGTGAAAAAAATAAGAATCTGTGGCTTCATGTGTGTGCAGTGAATTCCAAGCGAGATATCGCACAAAATATTCCTCATGAGTGAGTCTGATCAACAGATAAATAGCCTGCACGAAACACAGGGAAAAAGCCAGTGGGTAGAACATAGCAAGAAATCAGGTCACTTTGTACTGAGTCCTTGTATCCGAAAGAAGTCACACAAATCATATCAAGATTTACTTTGGATTTCTAAGATTTCTTACAAATTTGGAAGACCATTTTGCAGTCAATAGCCTGATTATTCGGTGACTTTTCCAAATAATTTGTCTGCCAAACCATTTATTGCCTGCAGCTCAGCTCATCATCTATTGCATATGTTGATCTCACAGCCAAATCTCCTTAGTCTGCTATGAAAGCAGGTTTATAGCTTCCCTTCATTTGCTTAGGATTTGCGAAGTGTCTCCATGAGCTCCATCTTAATTTCTTGGATATATTCTTTTCACTGAGAAAGTTACTGCAAAAGTTACTGTTGGAATTTATACCACAGTCATTCTCCTGCACTAAATCCCTCACAATGCTGATGCTGTAAGGACAGAGGCAGATAATTTCTTTTTACTGCAGCTGCGCCAGAGGAAAGGGTTTCTATTCCCAGGTAACAAAAGTTTTTAGCTATTCCTCTGAATGAGGTGTTTTCATGAGTATGTCTTAGCCTGCTCTTGGAAAAATGAATGGGAGTGGGTTATGTCTAAAATGTGGTTGTTTCAGGGCTTTTTTTGCTATTCAACCCACAGATCTGGTGATGGTAGGTCTCTGTCTTTATGGTACTCTTGTATTAAATGGTACAACCCAATTTCATGGTTTACTGCAATTAAAAGGGGTCATCTTGTGCTGTTCAGGCCTCAGTTACCTCTCCCTCATGCCCACCTAAACTTTATGCTACCACTGACCCCCTTAAGAGGTGATACATCTGGTCCTCTGACTGCGGAGTGCACTCATTCAGTTCACTGAGCCAGCAGCAAACTAACCCCACACAAAACAGTCAACAGTTTTTGTTGGCTTAACAAACTCCACCGACTCACTTAGGGGTCAAATGAGTGCCAGATCTGTGCAATGGAGAGGATGAGACCACACAACTTGAAGGGCTGGAGAAAGAGTGGGAAAACGGGGCCTAAGAGAAAGGGACTTCCTCTTCTGGCAGCAGCGAGCTGTTAGAGCAGCTGAAGTGTCTGAACTGCACCTTCATCGTGCACAAAGGATGCCCATACGAGAAAGAGTGCCCTAGTGTGCTGTAAAGTCACACCCCTGCATACTTTGCAGTAACTTCACTTGAGCCATAACTCTTTTGTTCTGTGTTTGTTCTCCAAATTCCCTCCCTGCAGGCAGGTAAGGGAAGTAGCTTCAGCTAATCCCCTTAGCATACCTATTGTCTGTCTAAAGTACAGCCATTATGTTCAACAAGCCTCCATTGTAAAGAGTCTGGGAGAGAGAAGACACAATCCATGTGAGTTGGATACCCATTTGCCAGGGCATTCAGAAATACAGCAAACCTGCAAGCTCACCAGCATCAACCAGAAATCCTAAATCTTACCCATTCGCCCCATCGCTGCATTATGTCAGAGTTCAACTTACTAGACATTGATTAGGTGGGAGAAAGGTTTGCCAGAAAACTTTTCCGGCTGAATGCACATACATTGCACAGCGAACATGTCGGGCCCCTTATCTAATTAATTCTGTAATTAACAGACATTGCCCTGTTTTGGAGAGATCAGCCTTTTTGTGAGCACAAGTAATGCCAGTGACTGGGACAGAAAATGTGTGTTTGAATTAAATTTTCAGTGACCAGTTTTGACCTATTCCCTTCAGTAATTAGCAAGAATATTCTACTAGAATCAATGTCTTAACAACAATAGAGGCAGCTCCAGGATATGACCACTGGGCTGTAAACAACCACTGCAGATGAAATGGAGTTATTTTCTAAATCTTTTGTGACTTGTTTATCACTGCACTCCCATGTCTCTTCCCAGAAGTAACTAAATATCATCTCTTCCAGGAAGAGCCCCCTCTAAATCACTTCTGCCTAAATGGATTCAACTGCTTAGGCAGTGGGGGAAATAGTTTTGCTAATTTGCCTCATTTTTGTTGAAATGATCTAGAGAGTGCTCAGGTGGAGGGAATATGATGTACTGTCCCCAGGCAGATGATGAGCTGTACCTCTTCACTGCCACAGCTATTTGCGGAGTACATTGTTTACCTCTACTGCTGCAGTCTCCCAGGGAGACAAACCAGGGATATCTTCAGTGTAAGAAACTTTTAAGGTGCAATTAGATATATGTTGGATAAGCCATTGAAACATTATTTCATTTTAATGATTTGTATCAGCAAGAGGACATAAATTGGTAATGGTTTATCAAACTCTACAGTTAAAGTTACTTAAAAAGACTTATGAATAGTAGATGATAAATATATTTATATATACATGTATGTATATACATATATTCATACACTTATATTACTACAGGAAGAGCTAAAATCAACTATTTTTTCGTCTCTTACAAAAGAAATGGTTCACACATATTGTCCAGCTTGAAATTTTCCAAGAGAGCTGATTGCTAGCAATTATTATATGTTTTATGATGCATTCTTTCACTCTATATTTGGTTTTGTTCATATGGAGTGCTCAGTGCAATACAAAGGTTTGTATAGGTTTGGAATTCCTAGATTTCTCCTGAAAGCTTGCTGCTACTAACAGACACTGCTTACAAAAAACTTTTCCATGACTGCTGGCTGCTCCTGAAATGCATAACAAGATTTCAAGGAAAAAAAACCAACCCGTAAAGAGAAGGGAAAAAAAATGAGAGGACACTAATTTTCCTCATTCTGAGTAGGAGGTATAACGTCTTTATAAAGTAATAATTAAAAAAAATACAAAACAATGACTGCTGCCTTATCTGGACCT
>WEIT01040574.1:165788-201680 GCA_013389985.1 Dryoscopus gambensis | reverse complement strand
ATAAAATTTTTGGTTACATATTTGCAACCCAAGACAAGTATTTAAGTGATTAAGTGATTAAGAATTACTTGTGCTGGCTGGATAACAGAACTGGATAAAAAAATAAGAATTTGTTTTAGAAGCCTAAATCTGAGAGCAGTCTAGATCTTGAAAATTATACAAAACTGTCAAGGACTCAAACCCCTTGCAGCATGTGATATGTGTCAGATAATCCATTTTGGGGTGGGACCAAGGAAATAATGAGAATATTTACAAAGACATCACTGGAAATATCTACAAAAAATGCAGTTGATCTTAGAACACAACTTGAGGTTTGTTTTTCAGTTATTTCCTTGAGCTACTGAAGGGGTAGTGCCATCTATAACCAAAATTCTCTGAGGTACAGAGAAGCTATAGAGAGTCAGTGCCTTTTTCTCAATTTTCTATATTTCTATATTTTTCTCTGTTTACCTCTCACTATGGGTTATACTTGCCAAGGTGTAAACATGGTAGTTTGTTGCTCCATTTGCACACAACTACTGGGATATAGCCTGGAATTATTCTCTTTATCGTCTCTGATTTATAGAATTATAGTCTCTGATTTATTCTCCTAAAGGTCTGATCTTTCCATAAAGATCAGTGTCTCTCCTTTGAGTCTTGGCAGCAGCATTTCCAATTGTACCCTTGCAAAGAAAATTTTCAAAAATAGTAAGATAATTTCCAAATTGTTGCCCAGCCCAGTTTGCTACTTTGGGTGAGGTGTAGGATGTTTAATGCCCTCAACCCAGACGCACAGAGTTTGGAAAGAAGCTCTTGGCTTGAGCAGAAAAAGCACTTGTGGCATTTGGATGCAGCAAACCAAACCAACTCAGGGGCACATTCTGGCAAGTGGGAGATTTTGTCTGCGAGCTGTACCAAACACGCCTTTTCCTGGATTCTATTCATTTTAAATAGTGAAGCTGCTTCAGAGTTTATTTAGCAATTTCTGTTATGCTTGTACAATATGTGTTCGTGCTGATGTGGAGGCAGCAGGATTGCATTTCACTTTCATGGCCAAATGTTTTTCTAGGTCTTGTTTGAACACCCGTGGAGTCCTCACAGTGTTCAGTGCTGCTCTGCTTCTCACGGAGCAAAACTGCTTCTTCCAGACTCCCCAGATTATCACATCCAGGGTTATGTCATATCAGGAACAGCCTTTTGAGGATGTTGAACCCAGAGGGAGCCTGACTTTTCCATCTTGCCAGGGCTATTACTCAGCCAGCTGTGTCACGCACTGCCACAAAGGCAACACAAACAAATGCCCTGGGATGGACAGTACCTGACATTCTAAACAATTGGCAGAGGTTTAATTAACCAAAATTAACAACAACTTTTTCTGCATTTGCTTCTCTCAAATCTATAAAGATACCTAAAGTACATACAGGCTTTTTACCAGTGAGGGGTTTTTATTTCTGAATTTAATTTTTAAATTTATCTCAGTGTCAACAGGACAAGAGGAAACGGCCTCAGGCTGTGCCAGGGGAGGTTCAGGCTGGACATCAGGAGGAATTTCTTCACAGAAAGGGTTGTCAGGCACTGGAAGGGGCGGCCCAGGGCATGGATTTCCCATTCCTGGAAGTGTTCAAGGAAGGACTGGACGTGGCACTCAGTGCCATGGTTTAGATTGACATGGTGGTGTTCTCTCAAAGGTTGGACAAGTTTAACAAGTTCTGCTTGGTAGGACTCCTATAAGGTGGTGCTCTTAGTATCTTAAATTATATTCATGGGTGTCTTCCATACCTTAAATACAAGGTACAGAGGCAAGAATGTCTCTTTCCTGTGCTCTAAAACGAAAACAAACCCAAGGTTCTGTTATAAAGTGTTTCTCTAGTACACAGTCTATGGAGTTTTGGTTGCCCCAGCCTGCACTCACACCAAGGAAAACAGGGAATTACAGGTCTGGATATCAGGAACAGGAAAAGAACAAATGGACACGCTTACAGGCATAACACAAAAAATAGTGTATAATATTCCTGAGAACCTTTCCTGAGGTCAAGTGATAGATATATAGATATAGATATAGATATAGATATAGATATATGACAATAGTTGATATGTTGTATCAAGATCTCTTTGTCTGACCATAAAATCTGTAACTCTTAAGATTGTCTGGGAAGCAGAGATCACATACCTACCTATTTTGTTGCCTGGATTGTTTTGAGACTTATTAAGCACCTTCTTCTTTGGAAAGACTGGGTGGCAAGTCAGAAACTGTGTATGTTCCATATAGGTCTGTGCTCTGGATGCAATAGTACTGCCAGCACTGAAGACTGATGAAGTTAAAAAATAAGCTTTAAAATTAATGAAAATTTCAGTTGTTTCTGAGGTTGACAGCTAAATCCAACAGGCTGTTGGTGAAATTAAGGCATTGTCAGGTGTGCTGACCAGTCTTCCTGGCTTGTATTCAGTTGCTGCCTATCAACTCATTCCCAAATATTAAAGAATTTTGGATCTCCTTTCCATATTTAACAGCACCTAGTACATTGGGGCCCATGCCCATAACTGGGGTTCATGGGCACTTCGATAAGTCAAGTGGTACTAAAACAATAAATTACACATTTTCAGTGTTGGTGAAAAAACATAAGGACAGCACATGTGTCCCAGGCCACGGCAAAATGTTTAATCCACAGTCATTAGAAACCCCAGAAGTGATTAATTCCTAATGAGAAATGCTTGTGCACGGGCAGGGCTGCCGTGCCACCAAAATGTAACGCGGCGCTTCGGTGCGAGCACAGCGCACAGGCACGTTTACACAAACATTGCCAATTGCTGACAGAAATAACAGCTCCTGCTGCAGCCTGCATTTCTAGAACTGGGTTCCCCATGTCAGTGACATGTTTGGAGAAACAGATTTCATCCAAGTTCTCGCCTTGTCAGCTTTTGAGCCCTCCAGTTTCCTCTGACGATGCTCCTTGCCCAAAAGCTTTCTCCTGCAGCAAACAAAGTAATCAGATTTCAGGAGGGCTGGGTTGTTGCACACTTCCTTGTAGCTCTTGGAGGAAGCTCCTGAAAGAAATAGAAGTCTGTAGCAAGCTCCAAATTCCCTTCAGGGCCCCTTGCTCTATGATTTAATCTTGAAAGAGTCAAGACTTTTAGCCACCCTTCAGACAGAAATAGGCTGTGGCATCAAATTCCCTTCAAGGACTTTGTGCTGATCTCTAGCACAGCTAAATAGACTTCCTCCCACCTTTATGAGCTTCCTCTCATATCGCCAATACTGAAAATTTAATGTCACAGAAGTGATAGCTGACACTTTTTAGAACTTGGAGGAATAATCCAAATGAAATACCACACTCTCAATGAGGCATTTTGTTCTGAGCCTCTCTATATTTGAAATGTACTTTTAAATGGCTAAAATGGAGGAAGCTTGTTGCTAAATTGGTCTGCTCGGTAATTTTTGATTATTGATTAAATAGAATAGTTTTCCTATATATCACTCAAACTCTATTTTGCTTTCTTGCAAATTCCCAAGAGACATATGCTGGCATTTTTTCATTATGCAGAGGGAAGTTACATTAAATTCAGGCCACATTTTTTCTGGGAAAAAAAAATTGCATCCTTTTTTTTTTATTATTTTAAGAATAGTTCTTCAGCATTTGTGTGTTATGTAAGCTTCATATGTCCTTAAACCTGCTCCCTGGAGGTTATCCAGGAGATGGCATCTTACAATAGTTCCCAGGATAGCTCAGTTATAAGGAAAGACTGTTTTTTCCTCCTAACCCCAGCTGTAAGGATGGAAACCTTGAACGGCACATCCTCAGAAGATATGAGAGTTATGGCACCATCATCTTGATAAAGGAGTCCAATGAAAATGTTATGTTGTGCTCCATACTCCAAATTATTCCTGCTATCCTCAGTACTCGTGTTTGGAACTCACAGTGGGGAGAGGTAGGGAAGAGTTTCCCCCGACTGCAGCAAACTCAGGTTAAAATCATTTAATGATGTGCAACTTTTTCTCAACGTGCTTTCAAACTTTTCTGACCCTGAAAATAAGAAAATGAAAGAAGAGATAGAGGTAGGACAGAAAAGATTTGTGTTCTCGCATCTCTGAGAGAGCAACAGGTTTACTCTACATCAAGTGTCTATAATCAGGATGTCATTAACAATCCAATTGTGTTAGAACAGGCAAGGTATTTGTATTTATATTGTTTTCCCTAATTTCCAGTCTTCTCTTTCAATATGTTTCTGCTTATACAGATACACATCTTCATCTTTTTTTAATATATATATATGATTTTTTTTTTTAAATTCATGCATTCAATTGTTTCAAGACAGTCCAGTCCCATTTGTGGGATGTTCTAAGTGGTTGTGGTCTAGGTCAGTAATGCCAGGGAAAATACAGAGGTCTGACAAGGAACCTGAAAATCCCATTGTGGTGACAATAATGTTTGAGGCTTCTTCCCAAACTTTGGGGGGAAAAAAATCTTTGCTACTATTTTTGATGTGCCCATAAAACTTGGCTGTTAAACTTAGAATAGTGACAGGAAGCTGTGAAGAAATTGTAGTTTGGGCTCCTGTTTCCTTTATAATCTATTAGGATAAAAGAGCCTGCTAGGAGTAGAGACAGATATCTTTATATACTTTGAAAAGCTTCAATCGGGTTTGCTTTGAGTTAAATCAAGAGCTATATGATCTCATGAAGATGTGAGATGCTTACCAGGGCTTGCCTGAAGCCTTTGGGGATTGAGTTTTACCCAATTTATTCCATTAAAAAGCACTTTATTGTCAGCTGTTAAATTTGTCAGAACAGAAATTGTTCAGCGGCAAACATTAAGTAGATTTATCACTGACTCATCAGATCTCCTCTGGTGTTTTTCTAATCCCCACTCATGGCTTTGTTTCTTTCTAAATCAGAAGACAGAAAATATTTCAAATCCAGCAGGTGGGACAATTTTTGATTTTTATATTAATTTTAACAGAAAATTTCATTGAAAGTAAGATAATGCAGAGGTCAGTGGGCAAAGTCATACATCATATTACTAAAATATCAAGGAAGTGGGTTTTAAACTCACTGCTTCCTTCTGCAAAGGTAGGATGAATCAAAAAGTGTTTTTAATGGATGAAAAAATTGGCATGCATGACTGGCTTTTTATTATGAACATATGTGGCAAGTGCTAGAGGAGAGGAGAGTGCAATGCTTATAAAAGGTGCTTATTTCCAAATAAATGCTTCCATGTTGCGAGAAATAATCCGCAGGTGAACCACCAGAAAGCACAGAGCCCGGAGTGGCTTCAGCTGGNAAGGGACCTTAAAGCTCATCCAGTGCCACCCCTGCCATGGCAGGGACACCTCCCACTGTCCCAGGCTGCTCCCAGCCCCAGTGTCCAGCCTGGCCTTGGGCACTGCCAGGGATCCAGGGGCAGCCACAGCTGCTCTGGGCACCCTGTGCCAGGGCCTCCCCACCCTCCCAGGGAACAATTCCTTCCTAATATCCCATCTAACCTAGGGAAAATGTGGATCTGCTGCTGAATCAGGTGGGTGTCCTGGTGATGGAAAACACAGAGAAGGTGGAATTGCTGAATTACTTCCTGACCTCAATTTTCACTGCTGAGGACAATTTTCACTCCAGAGCTCGGAGGTAAGAGCAGGCCAGGGAAAGGAACCCATCCAGAGAAAGGAACATTTCCTCCTGGGTTCCAGATCAGCTTGGCACCCACAAATCCATGAATCCTGGTGGGATGCACCCACGGATGCTGAGGGAGCTGTCTCCATCATCTTTGACAAATCGTGGAGCACGGGCAAGGTGCCTGATGATTGGAGGAAGGCCAAAATCACTCCCATCTTCCAAAGGGGCGAGAAGGAGAACCTAATGAAGTTCAACAATGCGGAGTGAGGTAAAATGTGCTTGGGTGATCAGCCCTGTGGATTGAATAAGGTATTTTGGACACACTCAATCTGCTTTTCTTCACTCACTACCAGGGCAGGTTGTGATTTCCTCAGATTAATTCCTCAGATTAATTCCATGTCGTTTTGTTCAGGTTTTTGAAATGTTTTGGATTGGACCTGAGTCCCTTTTTCAGCAATTAGTAGAAAGAATGTTTGCTTTCCTCATATTCACTTGGAGAAACAAGATTTTTGACATAACCACTTTTTTTGGAGTAAATATTAAAGGTGCTTTTATTAGTAAATAAATTACCAAAATGGAACTACTTTTCCACACTCTTTCATGACAAGAAGACAGGATCATTGTGAAATCTGCAATAAATAAATGCACCGTGCAACTGAAAACATTTCATTCCAAATAATATCTGTAGAATATATTTTTAACTTTTGAATTAGGCAGCAGGTCTGGAAATTTTTGATTGGAAATGAGTTCAAAGGCTTAGCTTCAATGAAGTAGTAAGTTTCATTGAAAAAGGGGTAATTTACCCTGGTCTGGTGAAAAGAAATACACACAAAAGATCAATTTATTACCTGAAACATCTAGAAAAGAAAAATCAGGAGATATCCCACAAAGATTTTTCTGATAGTTCCCAATCCCAAAAGGTCAAAGCTATGAAAACCTTCACGCTGTATATTTACATCTAATTAATTTTCACAACGACATTCAGTTATCTAGTGCTTTTTAAGGCTTAAGTTATTATTTCTAAGAAGGATGATCCCTCACAAGGGATCCAGTTTTTAGTTTACCTATGCTGAGACAAAAATTGGGGCAAAGAAATCTGTTCTTCTTCCTTTCCTGTGGTAAGTTTGCCCACTGCTGTATGAAAAAAGTTTTGGGCAAAGGCTCAAGAAAGCTGGTGAACAGACTTTGTATTTTTAGACTGAGTGTTAATGCAACTGCAAAACAATGCACTATACAAGTCACTAAATAGGACACAGACATTGGAATACACAAATTACCCAAAAAGGGGACCAAGGAGATCAAAAATGAATTTTACAGATGACTATGGAGAGGAAATTAAGTATTTTAGTAAGACGAAAATAGACTAGAATAAGCATTTGGAAACAGTGAAACTACTACAGTGTTTGCTTGCAAATTCCCTGCAGTGCTGCCTTGGAATGCAGCAGGATTTGTCTTTTTTTTCCTGGTCAGAACCTCTGCATGTTCCTGTTCCTCAGGTCAGGAGAGACCAGGCTCAGGTGGTTTCTCACATGATAACAACAGCACAGAAAATTCCTGGTTCTGGGGGGGCTTTCTCACAAGACTTTTAGGATTGCAAGAAAGATTTCACCTCTCTCGTATCAACCCTGAAAGCTTTCCTTGCATTTAAATTTAAATGCATTGCCTATGATAAAATTGCACTTGGGATCTGTGAATCAGATTTTAAAGTTTTATTTCCTATAAAGTACCCACTACATGAGCTGATTTCCTTGGGATTGTGGTGGTAAGGAGCAGGCTTTGATACCCAGGTGCCGGATGAAGAATTCCTTCAGATCACCTGGATTATGCTTTTTTTTTAAAGGAGGCCTGTTGAGCCCAGGTGCCTTTTAGGGGCCTAACAGAAGGAATTAAAAAATGGCTGAAAACATCCTTGACAGTAAAATCATCCAGCTGTGGATTAATAGGTCAATCAAACAGGTATGAGAAAATAGTCAGATTATTTGTAGAATTAAATACACACATTCGTTCTTTTTAAAGTCATAAATAGGGTTTCTGCAATTACTTTGAGGCTATGTAACAAAGCTTAGAAATTCCATCCACTTGGAACCTCTTGTGAATCCTCTCATTTCTTTATTTTGATGAGATTACAATGGCGTAATTATAAAAGTTTTGATTTCATTTGTCACTTTTAGCCTTATGATTATTTGTTTCACAAGATTATAGAATGATTGGAGTTGGAATGGAACTTAGAAAACAAATCACTACTGAATACCCATAGCCATAAGTGGAATTCACTTGTGTTTTCTTGTACGTGGAGAGCAACAACAACAAAAAAGGTAAACACTTGAAATTAAATGAAAAAGAAAAGCATAAAAGTAAATGCTGCCTTAAACATTTAGGCAGTGAAGAAGTTACGCTCTGGTAGAGCACAAGAAAGGAATAGCACAGGAAAGGGATGGCATGGGGATGTTTTAAATGGCATTTCATTTATCCAGATTCTCTAAACGATGAGCTTTAAGGTGGATCCAAGTTTAATTTTAGAAATCAAATGCTATAACTAGAAGCACTGCAGGGCTGGAGAGGGGGAGGACAGGCGAGGGAATTGCTTCTGGAGTGCACTGCAAATAGCTCTTTGAATCAACAGTATGGTAACAATTAGCCAGTGGTCCTTTTTTATTTTGCTGGATTTTGAAAACCATAAAAATAGATTATGAATAAGCCTGGTGTAAGCCAAAAGTTACATTGCAACAGCTGCATTATCCTACCAATACACACTAATTTTATCGGATCTATTCACAACTTGCTGCTAATATCTCACAGGTGGTAAGGACAGGGCTCAGATTCCTCCTTTGGGGATGAATTCTCCTGTGATATTTTCAGCTTCCACCTTCTATTTCCCGCATTTACATCTTAATAGAAGGAATGTTGCATGGAAGCAATTCATTTAACAAAGCAATAAATTAAGTCCTGGTGCACGTCCTTTTATTATTTCAAGATACATGGAGCTTTCAGAGACCTTTGGAAACAAAGTCTTCTCCGTGGGGTTTTCTTAGGAATTTTGGATTTGTAAGCCATACAAATCACCTATCAAAAGCGGTTTCCAATGCTTACATTCTTATATGAAAAGTGTCTTCAAAAGGCTGATCCTTGGAACTTCCACAACTGTGCATTTTTAACAATGCTAACAGGTACCTTGTTGATGTCTGGTTTATTGATCAACACCTCATCTGCCTGCAATAATTAACATTAATGTTAATTAGTGTTCAACTTCACTATAATATCCAAATAATTGTCAGATTTGGGAGGGTTTTGTTTCTTAGGGTTTTTTGTACCCCTGGTTTATACATCTTTAATGTCAATATAGTGCCAATGGAAACAATTTGAAATGCTAAGGAGCAGAACGCAATTAATATCTGGAATTCTAAAGAAAAGAACTCTAGGGTATTTCATTTGATGTATGTTGGAGTAAAATCAGTTTTATTAATAGCTGTTTGGAAAATAAAACTGTTAACATTGAAGTTTTAAAATATAGAATTTTTTATGGGTGGCATAATCCGGAATTTATTTTAAGCAATATAGTCAAGTTCTTTCATTTTCCAGTATTTAACGATTGAATTTGGATTGTTCTCCATTGACTTTTGCAAACTATTTGTCCCCACCTTGGCCATATCAACAAGGTGAGATGTGCAGCCTCAGGCCTGGCACGTTCTGCTCCTCCGTGACTCTCGTAAGTAGCATTTTATTTCTTCTGTGCTTTAAAAACTCGTATAACCAACCTGGCCTTAGACCCTTCCAGGGATCCAGGAGCAGCCACAGCTTCTCTGGGCACCCTGTGCCAGGGCCTCCTCACCCTCACAGCCAGAAATTTCTTCCCAATATATATTTATTTATTTCTAGACACAGCTCACAAGCAGCACATCACATAACACCATCATAAACATGTCACGGGTGTTCTTCCATGGACTTCCGAGCGAAGTCCTTTTAGAATAGCAGGGATATGTCTCTAATTAATCTTGTGGTTTGGTTTGGGGTTTTCTGGGGTCTTGGTTGAATGGGTTTTTCTCTTCCCCAAGCAACTGCGGAAGCAAAGTGCTTTTCATACATTCTCTCCTTTAAATGGAAGGGAGATTTGTTGAGGGATGTGGTTGGTACCTGCAATTCCAGCCCGAGCTCTTTGCCAAGCTTCAGCATTCTTGATGAATTGCAAATGGGAGAGGGAGCCCTTGAAACAGATCTGTGATATAATTGACTCAAGACAGCCTCCTGGAACCTTTTTTTGGTTGCTCCTCTTCAGCTGTTTCATAAACACATGCGCCAAACATTTTAAGATGTTTAGGAGTGAGTGGGTCACTTCACTGTGGTTCCCCTTTTACAGGGACACTTCTTGCCTTACATCTTTGTCAAATTAACAAAGCTGGATATAGCTGAAGCTCATAAAAGGGCAAGTATTCAGAAACTAAGGACAGAGCAGAAGAATTTTCAGGCCTCTAGGGAAATACAGGACTGATCAAAAATTATGTCCAGCTATTTTTCTTGGGTTTGAGGGGTGGGCATGCCTTTGCTGTGTAGACAAAGGTGTGAAAGGACACAAAGAACACCCTGGCAGCTGTTATAAAAACAGCGTGTGGGGGTCTGGGTGCATTTTCAGGGCAGCTTCTTGAGGGGTCGGAACCATCAGTGGACAACATTGCACAGACTCCCCGTCCAAGCAGAGTCCTTGCTGCAGCTGTTTATGGTAAATATTGTCCACATTAGTTAATTGTTATGTACTGGTTGCTTTATCAGCAATGTACAGCAGCGAGGAAGAACAATTACATTGAAACAATAGAATTGCTTTCTGTAGCTGGGGGGGATTTGCTAACACCGTATCTGCAGTGAGGACAGGGCTACTGAGGGAACTGCTTATGCCTTTGTTTCCTTCTGAATATGCTGATGGTTTTCATTTTCATCACATAACTCCTCACTTTCTCCCCTCTGGATTCTCTTTGTGAGGATCCAGGGAGCGAGGTTCTGGCTGGAATTTTATTTCTCCAGGCAGACCTTGCACACTGAGTGTTGTCTCTCCAAACCTTTGTTGTTCACAGGCTCTGATTTTCAGTACATGATGTTAAATACCTCCATGAGGAAATTGGGCAATGTCAGTAGTTAGCTGGACCTCAGTCACAGAAACCTCAGAGCCCCATGAAGGCTGCTTTGATGCTGTTCTCAGCTTTTTCTTTTCTCACTAAAGCAGACAGAGGTGCCAGTCTCAGAGTCCCCTGCTCTCTCTGAGAAATTAATTCTCAGCCTAATTGTCTAAGGCTTGTGATAGTTTAATAGTTGAAAGAAATGTAGCACAAAGCCTGCATGATAGTGTCTCCTTAGAAGTCTTAATGAACTTGGATGAGGATTACTTGTTTCCTTTCTCTGTGGAAAGGCAGAAAAATTTGATTTTTTTGTTTTCCACAAAGCTATTAGGTCTGTACCTAGGAGATGGCAGTCTTGTTATTCATCCAAATAAAAAAAGAGAAATAATCTTGACCTCCAGTAAAACATTTGGACCTTAGACACAAAGTTTCTGCATGTGTGCCATTGTCAATGAATAAACATTCATGTCTCCAATTCCTATGGGATATTCAGTTCCAACTGAGCATAAATATCTCCTGAAGTTCTAGAAAGAACAAAATTTTTGCTACAGCAAACACCAGAAGGAGCTTTTCAGTTCTTCTCACGGCTGGCACAGTTGCTTGTCCTGTTTTGCATTCCTTCCCAGTTTAAAGAGTTTTCTCTTTGTCGTTTCTGATGTGTTACAGTTTCCAGACTCTATTCAAAATACCATTTGCACATTTAAATCCTCTTCAACAACTGCTTGTAGAGAGACAGAAGGAAAGTGCAACAGGAAAAACAATCCATGCTGTCATCAGAAAACCTTTCCAAAACGTTGAGAAACAGCAGAGATCTTGCTGGAAGCGAAGGTGCTCTGCTTGAAATGTAATCAGTTTTCCCCTTCAGCTTTTCTTTTCTTTTTTCCTCATAGACACTTACCCTCACTGCACCTTCAGCCACCACTAAATCTACATGAAATTAATCCTCTTCTAGCGAGTTTGTACAAAAAAAAATGGGGGAAAAAGAGTGGAAGCAGGGAGGTGGGATTTAGGCCAGTGTAGTCTATTGAAGTTTTTTAGCACTGTAATTATTTTTGTCTACCGAGTCCTCCCAGCCCCACCAACGTGTCAAGACTTTATTTGTCCTCCAATAGCTGCAGTCAGAGGTGGCAAACTGTACACAGAGGTGCAGCTCAAAGAGACCTTCAAGATTATCTGGTCCAACCCTCACCTCAGCACCACCACAGTCACCTCCCCCCTAAACCATATCCTGGTGCCAGATCCAGAAGGATTTAAAAGGACTCTCAGCAGACAGACAGAGGTGCTTGTGTCAAGATGCTGAATTGGCCTACAAACACAAGGATTAGCCTAAGTGCTTCTGGTGCCACTGCTGGAAACTTGGAAGTGGGAATTGGAAAGTCACCTCTGATGATGTAAAAGTCAAAAGAATTCAGTTTGAGTACGATCCTAAGAGAAATAGCTCTGCAAGTTCAGCACTCACAGGATTTTGTAGGCAAACCAAAGCCACATATTTGTGTTGGTGACACCATCTCTAAGCTAATGTACCTCACAGTCTCAAGAGAACCCCTTAGCTTAGGCTTGCCACAGAGGAAATTACAGCTACATGGGTTTTCACTGGCTCAGGGTATGTAAAAATCTGAAAAAAATCCTGTAAGCATGCCCTTCAAATTAGAGATTGATATGTGATGAGGGTCTTAGAAATTAAACTGAGCAGGGCTATTCATGAAATTGATGTGATCTGTCAGTCTGGTGCTGGATGGAGAAACTGAGAGGAGGCAGAGGTTCCTTTCCCCTGGAAAAGGGATTTCTCAATCTTGCATGTCCACATCACCGAAAGAGCAGGAATGTGAAGAAGTTGCTAATTGGAAAAGGGCTGGGTTTGCTTCTGATGTCAAACTTGGCTCTTGGTGGAAGGTCCTGCCTGTAGGTGTGTACTAGTTTGAAAGCAAACTAGTGAGAGACTTTGAATCAGAAATACAATTTAATAGGAAAAATAAAATAAATGTAGTAGTACAAAAAAACAACCCACTGACAGAGTCAGGGTACAAACCTGACCCCCTGACAGTCAGGGGGTTGGCAGAAGTTCAATCAAATGGTGGCTGCAGTTCTCCTGGAGTGATGGTTCCGTTGAAGCAGTGATTCTGTAGAGGAGGTCTGGTCTTCCTCTGAAAGTCCAGTGGCGGAGTAGGAAGGGTCTGGTCTTCCTCTGATAGTCCAGTGGAAAAGGCTGCCTGTGGTGTTCCAAACCTCAGCTTATATCCAGGATGGAATGCTTGGGTCCTCCCTCTGGGCGGAGTATCTCACAATGGGATGTAATCTTATCAGCCATGCGGTGATGGCCCATTAACAGAAGATAGCCCCAGGAGCTTATCAGGGATGAGTCATGGAGGGGATGGGGAACACTGTCCCACCGGTTCCAACAGCTTATGAAGATGGTGATAGAATACAAACTTTTGGATACATCTTACACTGTAACCTAGGACAAGGTGACATGAGGCTGGCAGCAGGAGCCTGAAGATGTGACACTCCTGATGCTATCTGATGACTGAATCCTAGGGTTCCTAATCTTTAACATTCAGTAATCAAAGAGTGTCCCTTTAATCAGAGCTTTGCTGGAGTGCCATGACACAGAGTTCCATCCCTCATCGAGCAGCTCTGGACCAAACATAAATTCTCCTTCCTTACAGTCTCATTTCTTGCATCATTAACCTATTTGCTCTTCAGGGACTTCACTTTCTGAACTTTTATGAAGTTTGTCAATCTCTGAACCAGCTTCTCTGAACTTTGTCAGTCTCTGAACCAACTTCTCAGAACCAACCCTGTTTTTATGGAACTTCTGCTCTTAGGAGACAGAATGTCAATCCTCCAGTGGAAATAAGTGAAAGACTTTTTGTTCTGTATAAGATTTTTACAAGCCTCAAATATATTTGGGGGTCTTATTTGAGTATTTTGCCCTTTTTTGAGGAATTAGGCTTCAGTGCAGGAATTCATTTTTGATTCATTCCAACGGATTTTTTCACTGTTGAGTAAAGTCATTTACGCGAGAGGAACTTTCAGAACTTTTTGTTGTTGTTTGAACTTCTCATGCAAAACATGACATAAAACCTAACAAAGGGAACAGATTGTTTACGACTGTAGCTTTATTTATTATTAGTCTAACAGTGATTTTGATTTATTTTGTGCAACAAAAATAACAGCTTTCTGTGCTAGAGACAATTAATTTTACGCTCTGGAAAATCTGGTGCATTTTTGCAACATCTGAATCCATTTCACAGTAACAGATTCAAATATCACAAAGTCAAAAGCTGCCACATAAAAGAAGACAATTATAAATATCAAGGGCATGTTTGTCACTTCACTTATCTAAGTTAGCATTCCAGAAGACTTCTCAGCCATAAACATTTGCTAGTTTTTTTTCTTTTTGCTCTTTTCTTGCTAAAAGCAGCACTATGTAGCTTCATCTATGCTACATTAAAAAGAAAAAAACCTGAATTTCCATAGCCACTCAGTGTTGCCCTGAAACAATTTCCACTTGTGGTGTCTACCTCAAGGGACAACTTTTAGGAAGTCTTAAAAATTATTATGTAACAGTGTTTAATGTTAATGGCTTGAATTGAAAAAAACTCTTGCCAGGAATTCCTTGAATGTTGCATAAATTAAATCTTATACCAAACACTTTTTGAATTTTGTTTTAATCTTCAAGCATTTAATTCTTCCATATCTCCACATGGTCCCCACTCTGATGGCAGGACTTGAATTACTGCACATGATATATTTGACTCTGATATTATAAAAATTCACATTAAATTTTCCAACAAATGATGACTGCCGTATTTTGGTCCATTTTTTCAAAAATGAGGGATAGCTGTCTCAGTTCTGGGTACAACGTGATCACCAGGCTTTTCTGGACAGCAGTGTTGGATTTCTCAGCACAGTGCTGGTATGGTTGAAATTTTGCTGGACAGATTCTAGAGAAACTTAATAAATCATCACTCCAGTGGTGGCTGTGTCTCCTCAGCTACACACAGGGCTAAAACTGACCCCAGCTTTTCTCAGCTGGGCTGGGGGAAGACTCCTCATGCAGCAGAACTTTATCTACACGGAACAGATTTTGCCAGACACTCCTTATCCCGCAGTTGCAAAGCCAGTTGCCTAGAAATGACACGAAATGGAATGACATCATGGAACACTTCTCCTTAAAACGGCAATATTCAGCCAGAAGAACTGGCTGTGGAGCTGCCTGGCTCACCTACCTGTCTTTTGAACACGTGCCTGCTCCAAAACTGCATGGATTAAAGTACAGAAACTGCCTTTACTCAAATATGCAACTCGATATGAACACCACGCCAGGAGTGAATTACCACATCTGCTAATCTCTCCACCTCATGCAGCAGCTCCATCCCGGGGAGCCTCTCTCCACAGGGCTGGACGTTCCAGGCATGACATCACTGGAAATGGTGCCAGATTAAATTACACATGGGCAGATGGATAACACAGGATTCAGCAGATTCTTGACATGAACGCAGTCTTTGTGTTTTTTGCATCTATGGATTTAAAGCTACATTTTCAACTAAATTTGCGAGCAGTTGCTCTCACGTGCAAGGAATCTTCCACTTAGTGATCCATATTTACCAGAGGGAAAGACAGGAACCCAACAGCTCCCTGGAAGAACTATTTCATATCAGGATTACATCCATCCTTAACTCTGTGTGCAAACACAGCCCCTAAAATGCCTTTTTCCAGGAGAGTATGTCCTCTTTATCCTGTGACATGGGGGTCTTGCTGCTCACCTGTAAGCAAGAGCATCAAGAAAGTCATTAAAAAGTGTTTCGTGGCAATCTGGTTTTGTGAGGCTGCTGAGTTTTCATTCAAACTTTTGGTTAAGTTTGGACTTTGTGCACCTTGGACTTTCAGCAACACCTCGGACTTCCCTCTTAGGCTGTGCTAGGGAAGGGGAGGTGAAGAATTCTTGCGCCTGAAAAAATGACTTCCAAAATTCAAGGCATCTTCAAAATGACACTGCTTCTATTCATTGGCTTTTTAAATGTTCAACACCTGGTCAGCCTCTCCTAAAAGTACCAGCCAGCAGAGAGGCACAACTGAACCTCCACCCACTGCTCCTCACACTGCAAGGTCAGGGCTAAATTGGAGCAGATGAACACTTCTGGGGAGAGAAAAGAACAGGATCCAGTCTGGGGCTTTGGCAGGGCAAGGTGTGGCAGGAAAACGCTTCGTGCTGCCCTCACCTCTGTACCTGAATGGGACCTGACGCCATCGGGCCCCAAGCTCTGTAAGGGAATGGTTAAACAACCAGAGAGGAGCACTTGGGCATCCAGCCAGCATCAGATCCCAGCAGGAAAACAATTGTGGAGCTACCACATTATCCTCGACCGGTGCAGCTGATGAGAAACTTGGGACTTTCTTTAGGAACAAAAGGGATCAGTTTTGCACTGTTAACTTTCTCAGCAGCAAAGTGAAGCAAAATACATGATCAAGATTACTAATTATGCTGTGTCCAGCAAGTTCTGCCACTTAATAGCTCCACTGGAATGGCAGGTCAAAGGAAAATGGTGTAGATGCATGTTCTCTATGCTGGGGCTGCGGCCTTTGCTGTCACAAGAAACACAAACATTGAGGGAACAGCATTTACTAGGCATTTGGAGAAATCCAAGTCAGCTTTTCAGAAGGGATAAAATGTTATGCACTGACCATAAATAACAACTCTGCAGAGTGAAGCTGAGCCTTCAGAGATGGCACATGTTACAGTAAAGAACCCAAAACAAAACAAAAAACCCGCAGCGAACCAACCAAACAAGCAACCAAACACAACAACAAAAACCCCATCCAAACAAAAATTTCAAAACCACCTATCTCAAGATTTAATTTTCACTGCCATGGAAGGAAAGTTTTGCCCTATAAACAGCTTCTCTGGATTTCTCTAAGTGCAGTTGCCACTGCAGGATTGCACTCAGGCAAAGGAATCCAGAATACTAAAAAACTTTGGCCACAGTTTTTAAGCCTGAGTTAAAAGCAACTGATTATAGCTTTCCTCTTCTTTCCAGCCCAGAGTTAATTTAGCAATAATAAATAAGGGTGAATCTAGTGCAAGCTAAGTAACTGAAATGCTGTTTCCTTACCTCATGTTGACTTTACTTTCCTATCCTCATCCAGATTCAGATTTCTAAATAAGTTTTTAAAATAAACGGGAACAGCTCAGTGGTTTGGCAACAGACAGAAGGATGGTGAGGAAAGACTGCTTTAGTCCAGCAGTAGAGATATTATCACTTTACTCTCTGGTAACTCCTTCAGTTCATAAAGGAGCAACTTTGAGATTTCCCACAGACACTGGCGCAGCAAAGGTTTCCAAACATCAGCCCAGATGGAAATTGCATACATTTAAGGATAATCCCTACTCTGAAAGCTGTGAAAAAGCAAAGAATCACAGTTTTCAGAGTGAGAGTAAGAATACAGTGTGGTCTGCAAGAAATGCTAAAAGCTGGCAGGGGTCTGGTGAGCCAAAAAAAGATTTAAAAACTACAAAGTACCCAACAGGAAACTCTCGATGACACTTCCCAGGGCAGTGTCCAAGGTAAATCTCCACTCAGAAAGGCAAATTTCTCTCTGGTTCTATTTGCTTCTCTGGTTTAAGGTCAGCTTCAGCTTAGATGTGTAGCAGCAGATCCAGAATAGCCAAAGGTTTTGTCTTTCTCCTGTCTGAAGCTTACTGAAGAATAAAAATCTATCTAACCAGATTTGGAATATTTTTTCAGTATAGATATAAAGGAACAGGATGCTCCCAAATATTTACCAGTTGTTTCTCCCATTCATATTTTTGTGACTGGACACCTCTTTGAATTTTCACCTCTCTTAAACTGAGTTTTTAAAGTGAGTAATCTGTCACTGCAGGTGGATTTTTCTTACTTGTCAAAAGCAGTTTAGTTGTCATCTCCAGAATATCTTTTCTGTCTCTAGAGTTAGCCTTGAATGGTATTAGAGCATGCCACATCCTATTTCTGTTCCTCCTAAAAAGGGAGGGCAATCAAGTCAGCAGAGTCAAGTGTGAGGTCCATGGAATGGTGCTCGAAGTGGGAATTTTCAAGTGCAGCTGGGATATCATTGAGCAGCTGCTGTTTCAGTCCTTGGGCTGCACCACAGGACAGGATGCCACAACTACGCACCTCTGTGGGTAGGAATATTCTGAGTTGGTTTTCCCTTTCTCTGAATTTATCACACGGCTGCAGTTCCGTTCTGTGTAAGTTAAGCGTGCCATTACCTGTTTAGCTCTTGGGAGGTGATCCCTCAGTTTTCTTTCTTTTTTTTTCCCTCCTCTGAAATCTCTTCGCTTGCCTCCTCCCAAAAATAAAAATTGCAGAAACTGACACCGTGTTTTTCAGGGGGAGCTTTCAGCAGATGTGAACTTATATGGATCTATAAAATTCTATGACGATTTCCTCTGATTGAACATTGGCACCCTAAATGGCAACCCTGCCTATTAAAGCAAGTTAATGACATCACACTTCTGCTCCGTGAGTTTGTTGCAAGAGCAGTCAAGTCTTGTTCTGCCTTTTTAGTTGCTATTTCACTTCGTTTGCTAATGAGCAATTTGCCGGTTTATGTCTGAAGATTTTTAGCATCCAGTTTTCTGTTCCCATTCTGTTGTGTGTGTTTCAGATTATGCGAATGCACAGCACTCTCTCACTTCAGCTGAATATAAAACTGAATCACCTCGGCTGAGAAATATGGGGTTTAATTAAAGGGAAAATATCTTGCAAGTTAAAACAAGCTTTGTGAACCCTAAAGATGCTCCAGAGTTTCACAAGCACTAAACCACATTGGATTTGACTTGCCTTTGATCCTGAAACATTTTAAAAGATATATTAGGGATATTTTGATGTCTTTGAAGGCAGGAGGCCAGATACTACTTAAACCACGTGGAGGAATGAAAGATGGAAGGAGCAGCCCCCACTGTTGTGTTGTCTTTCTTTAGTTGAAGCATCAGCTCTTGGGTTTTAAGTCTGAAAAGTCAGAGCTGGCCCTGCCAACTTCTGAGGAGGCTGTGAGGGTGGGCAGGCCCTGGCACAGGGTGCCCAGAGCAGCTGGGGCTGCCCCTGGATCCCTGGCAGGATCCAGGGATCCAGGCCAGGCTGGACGGGGCTTGGAGCAGCCTGGGACAGTGGGAGGTGTCCCTGCCCATGGCAGGGGTGGCACTGGGTGGGCTTTAAGTCCCTCTTCAAACCCAAACCATGATTCCATGAATCGATGATGATTTCACTCCTTCAGAAGTGAAATGCTGCATCTCAACCCACCTGAGTTTCCTGCCTCACAGCTCTGGGTGTTCCTGTGGGGATCTCATCCAATGCTCAGCCATTCCTGCTGTCAGAACACACAAGTACATTTGACAGCCATCCCTTACACATCATAGAAGGAAAATGTGCGTTTCTGAGCTATGCAACTAAAAACTAACTGAAAATAAAAGCAATCCAACACCGTCCTTTTACCTTTGCCTGGCAGGTGAAGGTTTCCTTCCCCATTTAATGAGTACTTTTGCAGACTGGCCTCACCCTGCATGCAAACAATGGCTCCCCTTCTAAACATGGAAGATGCCTGACTGCTGCTAACAACTTCCAGGTCCGCAAAGCCAGAGGAGCAAAGGAAGTGTGCAGGGGGAAGCTGAGGCCTACCAAGCACAATTTTAGTTCCTATTTTTACAATCCACTCCAAATATTTTAAGAGTTTGCTTCAACAGCTCAGGAGGCTCAGGAGGCCAAGTTAAACTTTAAGGAATCCTACAGGTTTCACAGCAAGAAAAAGAAGAGATAGTTTTAAAAATTACAATAGAAGAGATGTTTCAAGATAAGTTCACATCACTAATAAGCCTTCCATGATGTAAATCAATTTGACCTGCATTTATAATTGATTTTTATTTGACTTGTACATATGTCACTCGTTTTCATTCTGATGTTTATTGAGTGTAGTAGTATTATTGAGAAGATTTCCGGGTTTTTTTCATCTCTCCCAAAGTATGCTGTAAGGATAATGCATTAAATCACAGTCCCTCACCTGGTTTATCCCATTCCTGTCATAAATGGACTTGGCAGAAAAAATTATCATTTAAAACTATGTCTGCAAAAGATGTGAGACCATGTTTGCAACCATTTCAGTGTCACATCCGTTGCTGATGTGTTTCAGCTTACAGCAGATTTTAAGTTTCCCTCATTTTGATGGTTCCTCAGCTGGCAGAGGGAAGAGGGCAAGAGTGCTCTGTCAGACAGGAAAAAATCAAATTAATGTACTTTTGAAGGCTTGTATCTGATATTATCTGCAAAATTGTCCTGCATTATTAAACTCTGACCTCTATTTGATTACTGCATGTCAGGCTTTGGCTTTTCTTCCGAAGCAGTCATTAGAATTTTAAATTTCTACTTTCCCACCATTATGTTTGTGTCTTATCTGTAGCTACGATTTTTACTAATGGTAGCAACAGAGCAGGGCCTGCTTGTGGTGGTTGAAGCCAAAGGAGTTTGGACTGACAGAGCTCACCAAATCCAGGAGTATTTGGCAAATATTTACTCTTGAGAATCCTCACGTGACAAGCAGCCAGGCTGACTTCCGTGGGTATATAAGTTTTATGTCCTTTGGCTTTAATTCTGTAGGAGGCTCAGCATCTTCCCACAAAATAACAGGCCCCTCCAGAGTCACCAAGGTTGTCTGATGTGCATAACGAGGCTGACATTTCCCCAAGCTGACCAGCATTTCCTTAAGTAACTTCTCTGGAGCTCAGCCCCACCTCGGGAGATTGTTGTGAAAGGAGGCAGGAGCTGCCTGTGTTTCCCTGAGAGGTGACTGGTGGCTCTCAGCAGCTTTGATGGTGTCAGCAGAGGCCAAGAGGTGTCCACCCAGCAGAAATCCCACCGAGCACGAGTGGTATTTGCACTGTCTTGCTCCCACCGCCTTAAAAAGCCAATTCCCCCACATCAAACGTGTCCCTGTTGAGCAATTGCTGTGTGTCAGCACTCTCCAGCCCTGAGCTGTTTGCCCGTCTCTGAAACATGGAAAACACAAGATGTCAGAAGAAGAAAACAGCGTCTGTTTCCAGGCTGTTGATTTAGGAGGCAAAGCAGAGGAATAAAACAAACATGCTCCAAAAAGCCTGAGAGTGCAATCAGATGAACTGAAGGAGGAACAACTACACTTTTAGGTAGTGGGTCCTCTGAAAGCTTTGCCTGGATCTCAGGATTTTTTCTATCAGACCAGCAAGACCGAGAGCAAAGCCACAGCTATTAACAAGTCAGGAAAGCATATTTTTATGTCCCAAGCAGGATAATGGAGCTGATTTCAGCTCTGCATGTGTAGGCCCTTAAACTGGGGGGGAAATGCAGTGATGGATGAGTCCCATTTGTTGCAATCACTGTGAAAGATCCCCTTGCATCTCCCAGTTTCCTGCAATTTTCCAGCCTGTGATCTCCTTGCCATATTTTCTCCCAAATCCTCCATGATTAAGCATGTGATAGCAATGCTTCCTATCTTCCCCTGCAATCTCCAAATGTCATTCTGTTCCCCATGTTGCTCATTTTAAGAGTTTAATCTGCTTATAGAGCTAATGATTAATGAAAGGTGAGGGTTTGACCAAGGAGGTTAATTTAGCTGGACTCCAGCATGAGACTTGCAGCTTTCTAAGCAACTTTTTGCAAGTTGCCAGCCCTCACATAGATCATGACAGAAATGTTGACTCCAGAATTCAAAACAACGCACCATGCTCAGTGTATCGCTGCTCTTTACTGTGATAAACAAAATACTGAGGATGTTTTGAGTGCTTTAGAACACCGAGGTCATTAGCCAAACTGGAGCAATCATTTCCTGGGCTAGCAAAGGCAGACAGATGCAAGTTATTAAATGGGGCTTGTCACAGATTTGAACTCTGCGCATCTACGCAGAAAAGCCAGAGAAAAGCCAGGAACATGATGAACTGAGCTAAGAACACTGAAATTGTGTCAGTAAATCACTTGGTTTTCCAGTTTGCAGGCTCTCAGGACCTCGAGGTTTAGACTGCACCAAACCAAAAAGTAGAGTGCAGGATGTCTGTGTATGTAACACAGTCAAAGGAGGAGACTGAGCAAATTTTGAACAAAAAATTTTTTCTTAAAATCTGTTTTTCCTCTCGTTATGTATGACTTTCCTTGTATTACTAATATTTATATCCTTTTTTACATGCGCACGTAGATTTTGAATATCCAGTAAAAAATAAATAAAGCCATTTTATGCAGCATTCTCTGTATTTAAGTATTAAAAGAATATTATGAGTTCAGAAGGAAAAAAGAGTCCAAAGACAGTGAAAAATTTCAGGGATGCCATTTAGTACAACTTTATTGTTTGATTACAATCTCCTGCTTCTCAAAACAGGTTGGACCCAATGATCTTAGAGGTCCTTTCCTTAGTGATTTTAAGGTTCTGTGATTCTACTAATCTGTGATTCTAAAACAAAAAATTGGCTACATTTGGCTACAGACAGGGGACAAAATTTGTGCAGAGTAGTTTTGAGAATACAACTAAACTTGTAATTCAAGTGGTGCCTTGTCAGGACTGGAACTGAGTTGCTTCCCTGAGCACACTAAATTAAGGAATAAGGAATAAATAAGGATTAGGAATAAGGAAAGTGCAAGGAGTGTGGATCATGAGAGGTGACCTGCACTGCAGGACACACCTGAGACAACAGCACAGCTGTGATTTTGCAGCCATTTGGAAGAGAAAAGTTTGACTCAGAGCAAAATTTGCTCCTGAATCAGCCTGGTTTGAGGGAACTGAAATCCCAAGAGGGAGATTTTGGTTGGAGTCACTCTGTTTGAGGAGGCAGCTGCGCTCTCCCTCATTTCCTGCCCCTCAGTGGAAAGGTGGACACAACAGGAATGCCAAAACCCAGAAACCCCTGGGTCAAGATAAAGCTCACATATAAAAAGTTTCTCCCTTGCTGCTTCAACCAAGAGGATGGAAAGGTTACTTTAAAAAAAAAAAAAAAGCTATGATTCACATTGGTTTGGTAATTGAGGAAACAGTCAGATTTTGAAACCCAAATGCCATGAGTAAAAACACTGAAAAGAACTTCCAAGAAGGGTGGTTTGATTTGTGGTGCATGAGCTGGATGAACTGGTGAGAACCCCAGGAGAAATGAGACTTTCTGGAATTAGGGCGTTCAGGGACTAATACAGAATTCATTCCCTAATTTGATTAAGGCATGAAACACTTAGGAATTCATTATTTGAGTGGGAGAGAAAAGTATCCTGTTTATTTAGCCTCAGTCTGACCTTCCTCATGAACTGCCAAGGGGTATCCCTTTTTCCTGTATTTATACACAAGTTTTTCCATACCAGGTGTATTTGTTTTTATTTCTGGAAAGACAGAGTTAAAAAAATGAATACTGTGACAGAGATACAAACATCTCACAAGGAAGAAGCTACTGAGAAATGGGCAACACACATTGCTACCATTTTTTTTTCTGGGAACAGAATCCAAATGGCCCAGAACTTCTAGTCCTCTTAGATTTCTTCATTATAAGTTCATGAAAAACAGGGAGATAGAAAAGTAAATAAGCTTGGCTGTAAATAGGCAGGAGTGCAAAAGCAAGGGATTTAAATGCAAATAAACTTCATGAAAGATCAGGGCAGTTGCAGGTTTTAGACTTCTTGTCCTTCCTAAGGCTTAAAAAAATTAAAAAAAATTAAAAACCCAAAACAAACAAACAACCCCCCCAAAAACAAACAAAAACCAACAAAAACCCCAAACAAACAAACAAAAACCCCAAAACCAAAAACAACACAACAAAAAACCAACAAGGAAAACACCACCACAAAACCTCCAACCTGTTTACTGATTAATAAGCAATGACTACAAGTGATCCGAATGCCCTCCAGCAGTTCAGTAGTGGAGGCTCCTTGGTTCTTAATAATCAAATAATCTTTCTACATTGTAAACTGGGCTGTAGAACATATCCAAATTTCCTTCTGGTTATAAGAGTTTTGGCAGAAAGCGTATTCTGCAGAAAGCAGAACAAAGGAATTTTCATTAAATTACCTCCAAAATTTTACTTTGGACACCTGTGGCCTTTTAAAGACAAGTTTTTAAAAACAACATAAATATTAAGACCGGGAAGGCCAAAAAGTGTGACCTTTGATACGAAAAAAATTTTAAACTCACTTCATGTGAACTTCACAGTTTGTTCAGCCCCTGACTGTTGGATGAGTTACAGCATGTCCTGCAGAAATTTATCTTGATCCTAACACTTCAAGTAACTCAGAATGAAGTATGTCCACAGTAAAATTTTCTAAGGGATTCATTGCCCTCAGGATTAAAAACCAGCAGACTTTTGGGGAGGGATCTCTGGGTTTTGGGTTTTTTCTGTCTATTACTTCAGTAATGTTGCTTCTCATTCTTGTTTGCTCTACAGAGACTTTTGTCCTCTCATGTTTTTATTTGAAGATATTCAGTAAGAATCCTATTTAGCTTATAATTACAAAAGGTAAGTACAAGCATTCAGGCCCACGCTCGACAAATCTTTGCTAATGAGCCTTTAACTTTGTAACATATGATGAGAAAAAGAGGGGGAAACATCAAGTAACTCATGCTGATGTTTTTAAACTGATTTCTTTGGCCAGTCTTGAAGAACACAAGGTTTCCTACAGCTCTGAAGGCCTCGTAATTTAGGTCTGGCCTGCAGTTGCAAATTAACTTACATGTAGCTCATATTAGAGAATATTTGAACTACTTCACATAGAGCTCAGTAGAGAAACATTCTCTGCTTTCAAAACAAATAGTGGCTGTGAGTATCCACCTGTGATTCATGGCAAAGACATCTGAGGCAAAAGAGCAACTATTTTCCAAGAGGTGAACTGCAGTTAACTGGGTTCAAGTTGGAAACGCTCAGAGGAACTCCAAATATTGCTCAGATTGTGTGCACTTAGTTTGAGGGCTTGTTAAAGATGGATTCTGCAGGATTCCAGCAAGGGGGAAAATATTTTTTTTCTCTGAGGCAGTGCTATTCTTTGAACATGCAGTTGGGATAATTTATTTATATTTTGGAAGTGCCCAAATGCTCCTTTTCTGTTTCATTTGCAACGCTGAATTTATTGCACAGGGTAGAAAATAGGGTTCACTGTAATTTGAAGTTGATGCCACAGGTAAAACTTTTTTGAGTGATGGGTAGCTATGGATGGTACACCCCTATCTTATTGTAATTAACCAATTAAGCAGGTTTTTATATAGAATCACTGCTTGGAAGCACATGCATCAGGGCTTGTCTGTCATCTTTAACAATCAACTGCTCCTTTATATAACTTGCTGCTGTACTAAATCTCTTTGGGAGTTAATTATGTTAAAACTGATTAGATTCAGAGGAGGGTGTGCAGAAAATCTGAGGGAGGAATATCTTATTGTGTACTGTGACATGAAATAGGTGACTGTAGTTAATCAGAACTACAAAGAACTTGGACAAACACACAGAAAATGCTTCCAAAAAGGAGGATGAGAGTAAAATGCTTCCATTGTAGGAAGGCAAGAAGCAGTTTCCTAGATCTGCAAAGAAATTGTATTTAAGCAAAGCTGATTCTATAGCTTTGATGTGGCAACCAGTAACATCTGCCTGGAGTCTACATTAGAAAGAATTTAAATTGAAATTTTATTGTTTTCTCTTCGTCTCCATGTGGTGAAATTTATTGTCATCACCAATTTCCTAAATGTTCTATTAGATGTTTCTACCATAAGTTTCTGTAGAAAGGATGAACTGACTCTGATATTTGAAATTCAGCCCACGGTATCAGTTAGCTGATCTTTCTTTAACCATTTTCACCTTTTAAACGGATGGTCAGACAAGTTTTCACAATATTAAATTGAAATAGGGATATTTAGATGGCATATTAAGTTTAGATGGAATATTAAGAGGAAATCCTTCCCCGTGAAGGTGGGCAGGCCCTGGCACAGGGTGCCCAGAGCAGCTGTGGCTGCCCTGGATCCTTGGAAGTGTCCAAGGCCAGGTTGGATGGGGCTTGGAGCAGCCTGGGACAGTGGAAGGTGTCCCTGCCCATGGCAGGGGTGGGACTGAATTAAGTCCCTTCAAACCCAAACCATCCCATGATTCCACGAATATTTACTCTAAAAGGTGTGATGAAAAGCAGAAAAACTGTTTGGCAAGAAAAAATAGCATTTTCATTTTAGTGAAACACTACTTTTAAGAAGTAAAGGAAAAGGTTTATTGCCCAGTTAAATATTTCTAAGGCTTCAGAAAACATTCCTGGACCCAAGCACCAGTGAAGAAGACACAAAGTTTTGTTGTGAAAATAACATAAGCTCAAGAGTAGAAGTCAGTCACTNCAGGAACTAGACTGGCCCCGAGATGGGCGTGGAGACTCTTTTTCAAGGGGGGCGGTAACAGAAGAGGAACCAATGAGGGACAGGGAGAGGGGAGGACACAACTGGGATACCATCCAATGAGGGAGTTTGGGGGGCGGGGTTGTAACACAGAACAAATGCAGAACCGAATTAAACAGAACTTTCCAGACCAAGGGGAAGAGTAATCTTCAGGGTGCCACCCAGTGGGCTGCGGCTTATAATCAGGCTAAGCCACCCCCACAGAAGGTGTCCCTGCCATGGCAGGGGGTGGGACTGAATTAAGTCCTTTCAAACCCAAACCATCCCATGATTCCACGAATATTTACTCTAAAAGGTGTGATGAAAAGCAGAAAAACTGTTTGGCAAGAAAAAATAGCATTTTCATTTTAGTGAAACACTACTTTTAAGAAGTAAAGGAAAAGGTTTATTGCCCAGTTAAATATTTCTAAGGCTTCAGAAAACATTCCTGGACCCAAGCACCAGTGAAGAAGACACAAAGTTTTGTTGTGAAAATAACATAAGCTCAAGAGTAGAAGTCAGTCACTAGAAGGTTGCAATGTATAATTCCTAAAGAACCAAAGTGAGAAAATAGAGATATAAAGTATTTAACAGCATAAACATTGTTTTTCGAAGGTGTACAGTCACTTTTCCAGTGGATAGAAAAAGTGGCTATGCTTGGCATTCCCATCATTTGCTAGAAGGGCAACTTGTGTCAGATTAATTCTCCCAGATCCTAGAAAAGGGTGTCCTCTTCACAAAGGCAGCATAATGCACAAAAAATGCTTTTCTGCACCTCCGCCTTCTTGCTCTACCAGGTTTTGGTAATTTGTCAGCTAATACATCAGGCATGAAGCTGAAAAAGCTTTTAAGTCTTCCTGAAATAGTTGGTCTTTTCCCTCCTATTTTGCTTCAGATCAGCTATCACTCTTGTGAATGGACAAATAATTGCCAGACTCATTAAAAGCTCATAAAAAGGAAAATAGTTGGGGCAGCTATTGGAAAAGGGATGATCACTTCAACTTGAGGTGGCAAAACAACTTCAGAGAGAGCAGAGAGATTTAGGGAGATATGGTGGAAATTATTATGTAGTTCAGATGGCAAACGTGCTTACAGGTACAGTATAAATGCTTAAATCTGCTCTTTTTTCACTGTTCAGGAAGGATTTAATATTATTTCATCTCATTTCATTCAGTGTTCGGGCAGGAACAGAAGGTATCCGGGCGTTTCTGAGGCAGAGGATGTGATTTAGGTCTGCTCGCATGTGGCTGAGATGGTGAATAAAGGAGCACTTTGTGGCATTATCATCATTTACTGTCACATGATCTGCTCATACAGAACTTCTTTAACTCAAGTTCTGAGGATCTCAAAAAAGAAAGGGGAGCTTGGGGGCAGGGGGGAGGAAGGAAGAAAGAGTTACCAGCTCTTTATTACACCTCCAGAGTTTGATTCATGTCTACATCTTGACAAATAGGCAAGGCTGTGAGAGGGTGGTTAATTCATGGCAAACAAGGAGCTCATTGTAGGTACCCTGCTCCTTTTGGAAGCAGCAGTAAAACCTGCAAACACTGGAGACTCATCACAGTGCTTGGCCCATCCATTACGGACCACGGTTTATTCCAAAAGCATTATCAGCTGTGCTCCTGTGCTCGCCAGCCGATGGTCATTAGGAAATCCTAGATTATATTCCCCAGTATTTTGGGAAAGAGAGCATCTACCTATTAATGCAAACTCACAGGAAATCTGTAGAGGGCAATTTTATCTAGGAATATCTGTATCTGCTCTTTCGCGATAGTCTTTACACCTTTCCTTTCTTTATGTGACATATAAAATCATGTGTGTCATTACTGCACGTTTTACTGGATGGATTACTACTTAAACCTGCTTCCTGTAATTCTGATTAAGTCGCAGTCTTTGTTTCTGCAAGTCATCAGCGTTCCCCATCTTGCAATCCAGATTTCCATTTATTGGCATTTACAGTGCTTTGCTGGCACATCCATACAATGTATAACAGCTGAAATATAGCTGGCTTTAATCATATCAAGCCAATTCTAGCAAAATTCAGTTCGAAGATGTACATCTGATTTGTACCCTCCATCAAGACTGAGGACTTCCCTTCATGTTACCACTGCACACAAAATTCCAAATTTAATTTTCTGTTTCCTCTCTTTCATATTTATGTCTTATTTGTGTTCTTTACATCTCTGGAAACTCCCTTTTTTTTAAAAAAATAGTTTCATTTTCTGATTGGTACCCATGGGTGGATTCAACCCACAATAATTCTCAGCTACAAAATGGGACTAAGTATTTTCTACACTGGGAAATAGTTTCTGCCATTTCCCAATGGGGCAAATTTGAAACTAATTAATATTCCCAGCACCTCGTGAAGAGAGCAGTAATAGTATTCCCATTAATAGGATTCCCATTTTGCTGATGGGATAGCTAAGGTACAAACAGACTAATTTATTTGTAGAAAGTCACTCTGGAATCGATGGTAAATAGGAGAAGAAATAACAGAAGTTTTTTACCCCAAAAAACAAGGTGCAAACCACAAAGATGCTCTCTTTTTCCTCAATAATAAAGTTAAATATGTGAAGTAAAATAATGAAGTTGTTCTACAGATTAAATTCACAGTAATAACAGATGTTCAACAGTTTTTAATTTCTCTTTTTGAGTAATGTGGTCTGTGTACTGCCTGCAGCAGGATTTAATTTGTCTCGTTGCCGTTATCAGACAACTAAGCTGCTGTCAAAACAGGCAGATCAGGAATTAATGAAAACATTTCTCTGTACAGTTCTGTGATTACAATACAGGCAGCTGTATTTTAATTTCCCAGCATTTAAGTTTCACATGCACAGATCTTGGTTGTAAACTCAAATCAGATAAGAATACGGGCTAAAGCTCACCTCACATCTGAAAATCTGATCTCATTAGCAGGGAATCTAGAGAGAGACGCTATAAATGCTCATTAGGAATCACATTTCCCCAAACCCCTTGCACAACAGGCACTAAGGGAAGCCTTTCCTCAGTGACTCGTCCCGACAGCCAGCACAGGGATACACAGCAGATCTTGCACCCCACACAGGAATAGTTCAAAAACTTGTTTAAACCAGAAAGGATCAGAAAACTGCCTAAATTTTACTATACTTGCAAGAATCTGTATGACCTTGACCGGGTTATCTTCTTCTTATCTCTCATTGTAGGCCTATGCCCCTCAGTCTTGAGCAGTGTTTAAATCACTGAACTGTTCTTGGGGGGGGAAAAAAGGGATGAAAAATGTTCCTCAGGGCATTTTGTTCTCATCATGAATTTGTAGTCTGGTTTGTTTTGAACCTCGTGCGTAATTTAGAACCAGTCTTAAAGCCTGGTGAGTTCTGTGAGTAGCTATGGTATGTAACTTGTTTAATTTCTGCCTTTTAATAAGCAGCTACAAGCAGAGATTTCAGCCTCAGGTCCTTAAAACCAGCCTTTGGGAGGTTCCTCTCCCTGTATTGTCTACAGCAAGAACCAGAAGCATTTTGGTTCTGTTGTTGCAAAGAAGAAAGCTTGGGTTTATTCCTCGGAATTATCTGATTGTGATGGAGTCAAGCTCCACAGAGATGTGCACTCAGCCACGCTCAGATTAGATTTAGTTCAAAGCTTGGGGTTTGTTGGGTTTTAATTGAAGCACAGCTCCTTCTCTAGTCCAAATTAGAAGTCTTGGTGCTGGATTCTGTAAAGCCTGTACTGACCTGATTGGTTTTGTGGTTCCTGGAGTTCTGTGTAAGCAATCTCCCTTTTTTCTAGCCACGCATTCCTCCCTGCGTTATCCCTTTGATTATTGTGTGCAAATACTTCTGCTTGTACACAGGGAGATGGAATGGGAGACTAATCTGACTGAAATAAAGTCCAATCTACCCCCTCCTTGCCTCCTGCTCAAAAAACCCCTAAATTATTGTGCTGGCACAACAGAGATGGGAGACATTAGAAAGATACCAACTGTATATGTGCATCCTATCACCAAAAACCTTGTTCAGTAACTCTCAGCCCGGGTCAAGGCCCATCCCAAGCTGCCCTTATTGTGGCCCAGGTATTCAGGTACTTATTCAGTGTAAAATCATGCAGTG
Organism: Dryoscopus gambensis; assembly: GCA_013389985.1. NCBI lineage: Eukaryota > Metazoa > Chordata > Aves > Passeriformes > Malaconotidae > Dryoscopus > Dryoscopus gambensis. Next base: position 171,534 of record WEIT01040574.1, on the reverse strand, counting down.
ATCTCTATTCATGTTCAATTTCTCACTGTTTTCTGATAGCTTGATAGTTTTCAGTGCTTGCTTCACCTTTAAAGCTGTCAGGATATGAATAATGGGAGGCTACACACCGATGCAAGTAATACTTCCCAAACATATTATTTGCCAGGAAGACAACAACAGCAAAAACCAGAATTCCATACACCTTAATTAATGAGATATCCGCCTAATGCAGTGAAATTAATACACTGTATTTTGAGAGACAAAGAAGTATGGATGACAATTTTGTCTTTTATTGCTATAAAGAGAGAGGTTGAAAAAAGGAGAAAGGTTATGGTAGAATGATATGTAAGAATCAATGATTTATTTTACAGCACTGAGGTCTTTCTGTTGTTTATTATAAAAAACTGATTAGACATTTTGTGTGAAAGTTCTCCAGCACGGTTAAGTGTTCTCCCAGGAAGGAAATTAATTAGTAACCTGATGCATTTAATTCTCCTGAAGGTAGGACTTAATGTTCTCTTTCAGAAACTTTCTTCCCCATGTACACACAAATGAGGAATATTTTAATTGTTTATTTATACCACACCTATAGTGGAAGAAACAGCATTCAAGTCTTTTTTCCCTCTTTTTTCTTTTTAAAGACATCTTGAGTCCATGTGTTCATCCAGTCCCAGACAGCTGTTTAGAAATTTAACTGTCTGGCTGCTGACCAGAATAAATGGAATGCCCTTTGTGTAACATCCTTGTAAAATCTGTAGTCATGCACCAAAATCGATAAATCTTGAAGAGAAATGAAGAACTGAGCTTCAGGGTTGCAAGACATCTTAAAAAACATGTCCTCTGTTTTTCACCCTTCCTCCAACCTTAGAATTTAATATATGTGTTGGCTCCAAGTAGCTGGAATATTCTCTTTAAATCCAAAGGTCACAGCGCTGAGGCTTGATAACATACCATTCCTGATTGCTGCTTGAACAAAACAAAAAGTGCTCTTTGGCATAGTCAGAGGTAGAAAACCAAAATTACAGACCACAATAAAGCCTGCCTGTAATAATCTGCAGTCTTTAAGAAGAGAGAAAACATATGCTGTGATTGCAGTGTTCTCAGCTTGGCTGGGACACACCAAAGAGCATTTCCCTTCTTTTGCTTCTCAGACCAGTCACTTTATTAACGTTTCACTATAAAGCTGCAGGTATAAAACCTGGAAGTTGCTCTTCAGCCTCTGCAGCTCCTCCTGTGCACCTTTAGGAGGATTTTTCCCCACCCACCCAGGAAGTGGATGGGATAATAGGGAGGACCAAAATGTTCCCTCCTCCTGGGATGCAAATCTGTGTGAAAATCCCCAGGAACTCCTTTAGCAAAGAAATCCAGTCAGATGGACCACAACTATTCCAAAAGAAGAGGATAACAGGACAAGGAAACCAGGAGAATAGGAAAATGCAGGGAACTAAGGAAGATTTCACCATTTCATGCGCAAGGTACAACTGTTCTGAGGTGAAACTGGTTGCAGAAAGTTTCAGCTTAATCTCAAAGGTTATCCCTGAGATCCTGAGGCACACATGGTGTGACTGACAGGTATCCCATCTCCACCTGTCAAGATAGGGAAGTTGTTGCAGCAAAAAAATAATCAGTGATGGAAATGGCGAGTGTTCCTCTTCCTTGCAGAGCAGTCATGGAGTGGGGGATGCTGCAGCCACTGAACTTTTCCATGCAGGAGGCTGAAATAACCACGAAACAATACTTAGACATTCAAATCCCTCCCTGTCTGTCACCAAATGAGGTAGCCTGAGACATTTAGGTTCTGGATGCTCCATCACATCTTCTCACTAAACTGTTGTTTACTTTCACAGCAGCCCATATGAAGCACGGAATATTTCCAGAAACAAAGCAGGAATTCCTGGTGAGGCTGGCTGAGGTGCAGGGTCGTGTGCAGTTGCAGCAGCTTCTGGTGCAAAGTAGTGATTTACTCCTGCTAACTAACTCCTGGTGGTATTAAGGAAATTTCTTCTCCTCCCCGCAGTCAATAAACTAATGAGGATCTGGTTAAACAAGTCCTTCACAGCTGGAGCTTAACAGATCAAGGGGATGCATTCCAGTGCTCCAAATCCTTTCTCCATGCCCATCTGATAATATTCAAATACTGAGCAAAATCTTGTGCATGTCTTTGGGCACCACTGAAGGCTCTCTGAGTTGTGGAAGATGATTTACCCAGGGTGTCCACACGAGCTGTGGTGGCTGGGTGAAACTTAAGACAGACTTTGGGATGCCCAGTGCAGTCATTCCAGTCCTCCCAGTAAAGCCAGATCTACACGTGAACAGCTCATGCATTCACTGCCTCACACATCCACTGGGTTAGGACAGGCCACACAACTTTGTGCTATTCTATATGTTATAGTTTTGATTCTGACCCCCATTTTAGGATCCAACATGTAATTTATCATGGAGTCAGAGAAATAAACTGGAAAGAATTATTTTTGTGGCTGCCCCTGGATCTCTGGAAGCATCCAAGGCCAGGCTGGATGGGGCTTGGAGCAGCCTGGGATAGTGGAAGTTGTTCCTGCCCATGGCAGGGGTGGCACTGGATGATTTAAGGTCCCTTCCAACCCAAACAATTCTGTGAATCTATGAAATTACCTTGATGATCATCCTCTACAAGAAAAGGGGTTTGTGTATCATTTTACACCCAGGGCCCACTCCCCACCTTCAAAAGACTTCCAGAAAATGGACAGAAATAAATGTTAGGTACTTCCTCTACCACTCATCTCCCTGCTGCAAACTCTGTGTCTTCAGTGTCCTCCAAACCCAGATTAAGATCAGTAAACCCAGATTTTTTTAATTAATTGTGAACTGACGCACGAACATATTTTATGGACAGCTTTTAATACGCAGGCCAACCCCAAAAGTTTTGAAAGGAACATTGAAATCGCTCTCCTGCCAACCTGTTCAGCCCTGTCCTCGTATGCAAAGCCTGGAGCAGAGGAGCCCTCCCTCCCCTCTGAGAGGACAGCAGGGATGGGAAGGGATCCATCCCCCCTGGAAGCTCCCAGCCATCCCAGGCTCTCCTCAAGGGAACAAAAACATCAAGTCTGGCCCAGCAACCTGACCTGGCCCCAGGGCAAAGGAGAATTTCCCTTTCCAGTGCTTGGCAGAGCAGAGTCCAAGCCACAGGCAGGGAAAGCTTTGCTTAATAACTTTTAGGCTTCCCTGGGAAAATGCCTTTTTCTAAGCTGGGGGGTGTTTTGGGGGTTTTTAGCCATTTGGGTTTTTACAGGGCCAGAAGGTACGGGGATGAATTCATCCACCTCTCTGGCCCTGTGGCTTGGGACGGGCTCACTGAGGTCAGCACTCGGGAAAACAATCTGAAAACACCGACCAAGAAACACACTTTAGACCTTTTCCTTCTTTATGGGCAATGTCAGACAAGGAATAAATAATAAAGAATTTTAATTTTAATAGCATTTTTTTAATTGCAGTGGTCGAGGTAGGAAGGAAGACATCTTATTCTGCAAGGGACTGGACTAAACACAAATATATAAAGCACTGGCCTGCCAAAGTGTGTTTCTACTGTTGGGACGAGACAGTGGATTTTCTCCAAAATATAACTTGGTTCTGAACAATTTATTACAGTTCCCTTCTGTGCTATCTGATTTATAGCTCAGCTACTTATGATAAATAGGTGATGTTAATCTTTATAAGGAGATTGCATCTGCTGATAGGACAGAACCTGACAAATTCCACCAGGCTTTTTGCATATTGGCAGGACTTGTAATTATTAACATTAATTCTCCAAGGAGCTGAATTCCTTATCACTGATGCTCTTCCTTTATGAGTCCCTCCCCTCCAAAAATTTAAGCTTACAGCTTTCCAGCAATAAGCTCTGTCTTTATTGGGATTGCTCAAGCCGTGTCTTGGAAGCTCCTTCTTTATTTTCCTTCAATAATTTGCTAAAAGTACTACCATGTGTAACCCTAATGTAGCAAAATATTTTAGTATATACTTAAAATTAATCCTGCAAACCTAAGAAAGAAAAATGAGAATTTGCTAAATCAGCTCTTCCAAATGAAAGGGGGAAAAGAGAAAGTACCATGTCCATAGCTGAAAAAAAAAAATCATTAGTATGATTTATTTGAAATAAGAAAGCAAGGATCTGGGTTAGGTTTTTTTAGTTCTTCTACTTGACCGTTTCGAAATCAGGGAAAATAACTGTGCTAGTCTGATATTTCACATCTCTGTTGCTCTGGTTGGAACCAGATAAAATACAGTATCCACAGTACTTTTCTTTCTCATGTTGATTTAGTATTTTCATGCTATAATTTTTTTTTTTACTTTCCTACTTACTTTTTTCTCCTTAATATTGATTCATTTAAACCCTTTGTTGGGAGAGACATCAGATGTTTCCTAATGACTGGGCAGACATTAACAGTAACAACTCTTTCATTTAGTAGATTGCATTTTTTATATAATACTCACTATAATCAAAATCGGGCTTTTTCCTGCTCTATTCCCTTGATTTCTGCATAATTTGAACCTTAATTGAAGCAACATTTCTGCTTTAATTTTAGGCACAGCCATCCCTCTCACATCAGAGGTGTTTCTTGAACAAGAAACTAATGTACAAAGCAAGAAAAAAAAATTTCACATGTATGTCCTTGAAAGAGTGATACCTGGAAATACGGATCTCCAGCCACATCTCTGCTCTTGTTCTCTCCCTTTAAGTGTTTTTACCTGTGCTGAGACAGCTGTTTGCCAGAATGGAAGCTTTGTGCTGGTGCACAACAGCCCAGTTCCTGCAGCTGACTCGTTAATGATGCATTTTTTTTCATGAGGTAAAAAGAGAGCTCTGGTCCTTTTTGTGCTAAACTGGTATGATATTCCCAGGTCAAAATACATGCTGAGCAACACTTCTTGCGCTTTCTTAAGCAGCTTTCTCTTCATAAGTGTCTTTTCCACCACAGCTACAGGTTACTTTTTATTAGGGGAATATGACCACTGGCTCCCCAAAAGGGAAAGGCTCGTTTCCATATTGCTTTCCAGACCACTCCCTTCCCTGGGAATTGAGTGGCCTGCTTGCAACAGTAAAACAGCTCTGAGCTCATGTGAAAAAGCCATTTGAATCCTGGATGGATTTCACAAAACTTTGGTTCACTGGGTAATAACCAGATTAAACAGGCCATGACATAATGGGTTCCATCTTTTATAATCATCATCTGCATCTTGCCTAATTAGACAAGATGCAGTAAGGCTGAAAGGCATCAACATGTTGATTTAATAATTGCATGGGAGTTTCTGCCATTTTATTGACAAGGTCCCGTACTGGACTACAGAGTTCTTTCTCTAGATCAGTCGCTTTGAAATCACACATTCAAGACACTCTCTTTGTTTCATTCAGTGCAGGCACCTGCATCTTTGATACCATCAAGTTATGTTGTTCTTAGTAACTATTATCTTAAACTCTTAAACTCTTAAATCACACGCAAAAAAATTATGTAGAACTAAGCAAAATATTTCCAATTTTTTCCTAAGTGTATTATTCTCTTATTTGATGGCATTTCTACAACTAAATAATATGCATCCAGTTGGACTCAAACAACAAAAAAAATTTTTTTCCTCTTCTTCCTCCTGGTTTCTTCCTCCTTTCTTCCACTGAAAAGAGGTCAGGAGAAAATTACAAGGATTCCTAACAAAACAAAAGCCGAGGCTCTTCTTTTCAATCAAACTTTTAATATTTCCTCAGAGAAAACATCATGTTTTGGGTCTAACAAAAAAAAAA
>WEIT01040574.1:126688-158203 GCA_013389985.1 Dryoscopus gambensis | reverse complement strand
GGTTTCAATTTGAACCCATTTTTATTGCCATTACCTGAAATCCTTCTTTTTTTTTCCCCCAGCAGTAGTTAGTTTTGTTTTGTTGTCCTTCAGAAGAAAAATAGTTTTATTTTCTCCTCTATTGCATTTTATTTGAAAATGTGGTTTCCAGGGCCAGCAGCCAACTCAGCAGTTGCCTCTTAGAGTAGAGATTTGACTGGAATTTACGGAAGAAATAGAGGTGTGAGGCCTGTGAGCCAGGGCTGGCTGCGACTGGGTTTATAACAGCCCCCTTTGTCCTGCCTGCCATGCAAGCTGGGCACACAAACACGTGAGATTGCTGAGATGGGAGAGAAACTGGATGCATTTAAGCACAGAGAAAAACAGAAATTAAGAAAAGGGACCTTTGGATATAACTTTTAAGTGTGCAGGCAGGGCAGCTTTATCAAGGCCTCTGAATTTTTACTGCCTCTGTTTTGGAGCTGGCTGCGCAGGAGCCCTCTTTGTACCAGGGATTGTGGGAATTGCACCTTGCTCTGGAGACAGAAGGGCCCAGATACCCCTTTTTGCTTTAGGAATGAAAAAATCTTCCCATCCAGTGGAAGAAATGACGTGGTATTTTTAATTCACCTTTCTGGCACTCGTGCCTGCATTGGAGAGGCATAAAGGCTGTTCCAGCTGTACTAAACTCTTGCCCCGAACATCTCTTACAACACAGTTGCTTTTTACTTTGGTTGCACTTACAAATGTGCTGAAGATGTGGCAGCAGCACAAGGATACGGGCACAGCCCACCACCTCTGTTTTGAAGGATGGCAAAGCTTGACAGCACTTTCAGAGAGATCTTGACAGATCCCTGAGACTGCTGTGCAGTTTGATGCCTGTCTGCCTCAGAGCCAGGACCACAGCAGCTGTAGGATGAGACAGTTGTCACTTCCTCCCTCTCCCTTCCCATCTTTTTGGGTTGAATAGAGCTCAAAACAGGGAAGAATCCAGACAGAGCTGACAGCATCCTGGTTTAGTGACTGCATGGTGTCCTTCGCATTCACACAATGCCCTTAAAATTCCCTGATACTGGAGTTCACAGGGAGGGATGACAGACTGCCCTGCCTGGTGATAAATGTACCCCTGAACGACCAAACCTGACCACTGGTCATTCTTCCTGAGCAAATTCTTCTAAGGCTTGTCCACAGTTCTTTTTTATCTATACTTTGATCTTTTTTTTTTTTCATTTCCAAAAGAATTGTGTATTCTCATATATTAGAGAGAAAAAAGCTGCTTTAAAATTCAACTCAACTCAGGCTATGGCTGTTCATCTTCATATATTTAATGAAGGTTAATGTGAATGCCATTAATTTGGCCTGCTCTCTGTACCCAGTGCCCTCAAGCCTTGTCAAAGCCACTGCTCTCAGTCTCCTTCACATCAACACTGGAGCATGACTTAACTTATAAATTCATTAAGTCAGGAATACAGCTCCTGACAAGTGCTAAAAGCATCTCACATCTAACAGCACTTGTCAAAAGTCTTTTCTCATTAAGCTCAATTTGGGTTTTATAAGGAGTTCCCTTGGAGATGCTGGTTGTTTTCACCCTGCAGCAGCAGTAAAGAGTATAATAGTCTTTTAATTGATCCCCGAGGAACTGCAAATGTGCAGAATTGCTGCTTTGTCGACTGGGTTCTCCCAGGGACAGGAGCTCTTGGGTAAGTTTAAGGCTGTGTGATGAACATACTGTTTGTTTCTGAGCTTCTGTTCGATTTGGCTCTTCATGAAGAGAGCTGGGGGTTTTGTTCTGTGTTTGTACAAGGAATCAGAGAAGCACAGAAGTGTTCATGTTCAAAGGGATTGAAGAATATGCAGTTCCAACCCTCATGCCATGGGCAGGGATACTTTTCCCTAAACCAGGTTGATTAAAGCACATCCAACCTGGCCTTGGACACTTCCAGCAATGGGGCAACCACAGCTGCTCTGGGCACCCTGTGCCGGGGCCTCACCACCCTCACAGGGAAAAATTCCTTCCTAATGTCCAATCTAAACCTGCCCTCTGTCAGTTTGAAGCCATTTCCCCCTGTCCTGTCACTCCAGGCCTTGGACAATCGTCTCTCTCTACCTTTCTTGTGGGTTCCCTTCGGGTACTGAAGGGCTGCAGTGAGGTCACCCCAAAGCTTCTCTTCTCCAGGCTGAACAATCCAAATTCCTTTCTCTCTAACCAATTTGGTGGACTCATTTTCCTCCAGAAGGTCCCACAAGGACACTGCAGGATGAGGCAGAAGGAGCAGGAAGAAGGGGGAAAGCAGCCTGTGGCCCAGGCCCTGTATTTCCACTTTCCTCCTTGAATGGAAGGAGTTTTTCCTCTGGCCCAGGCTCTCCTTTTTGTTTGAGCAGATACAACTTTGTTATCTTCTCTACTGCCTACAGTGCGTGCTCTGCAGTGCTCAAAGCATGTTTATTCAAGAACTGTTTGATAGTCTCTCTTTGGAAACCCATTAGGAACTATTCACACCGTGTTAAAACTCGGGAGACATTAAATTTCAGGTAATGCTTCCTGAAAAGCTCTGGCACATGGCCTGTGCTTCAGGAAGGAGTGAACCAGGGAATACACGTGGCAAAAGAGCATACATAAAGCTGTCCCCACCTTTCCCTTTGCAATAACAAAACACAGACTTCTTTAAGGGGAAACTCAAGAAGGTCATTCAAAACCAGCTCTTTCATAACTTATCAGTACCTTACATATTATATTGTACAGGTGTCACTGTAATCCCCCACGCTCTCAACGATTTTTATATCGAACTGAGGATGTAAAAGGTCCATCTGGATTTCCTCTGGCTTTTCCTCCCAACATTATTCAGTCTCTGTTTCTTCAATCTTTGCTAAGCTGGTGGAATATGCCCTAAAATGTCACTTACAGCACTTTCATATTCTGCCCTGAAAAAAATTAATGGAATAGAGTTTGCAGTTCAAACCCTGCCACTGACAGACATTTGCTGAGGCAAAGTCAAGAGGTTCAATTTAAAAGCTGTAAGCTGTTACAGGGCTATAAATTCCTGTTCCATTAATGTTGTGCAACACTTAAATGGGGGAAGAAAAAAAAACCAGCCCTCAGCTTTTTGGAGCATATGAAATCGGGATGATCACGGTGCTTCTACAGCTGCTTCTTCTACCTGTGCCACTTAGAACTCCAGGTGAAAGCCCAGCTCCTGGCCTTTTAATTGATCTGTAGATTCCTGAGTGAGAGGTAGGATTTTTATTTTCACGTTAGTACCTCCTCTGAAAACTGGGAAAATTGTAATTCAATAGTGATTTTTTAATAATGATCTACAGATTATTTCACTGACTGAAGTATGTTCCCTCTTTGAGACATCACGATTTTTCTTCCCAAAGACACAGCAAAGCCAAGCACGAGCAGAGCAGAAAAGAGAAGAGCACAGCAGTAACTAAATCCCACAGTTCACCAGTCCAAGATAAAATTCAGCCCAATAGGCACCAGATATTGTAGGTTTTGTATTAGCAGCAGTCCCCAAAAATCCTCCTTTTGCTGTTTGACTCCCATCCCTCTTTACAGCTCAAATGAGTTTGAAGCCAGGGTGAGATATTAAGAACCTTAGAAGGTTCTCCTTCCATTTCTCATTGCCTTCCCTCTCACCACCACCCTCACCATCATCACAATCATCACCTTTTTCCACCCAAAAAAAATGGAGAGTGCTGGGAATAAAATGCTACGGATGTTTCCACAATATAATCTTCATACATTTCTTAAATTTCATATAAGTCCTTGAACTCTAGATTATCTTGTCATGTTTAGCCCTGCTGCAGTGCCTTCCCGAGCAAATTCTGAGTGCATTAATTAGAACACGTGCTCTGGTTTCCTTTCCATCACAATTTCTTGTGATTAGAAAATAGGATCAGACAATATAATCCGATTAGTTCCCTGTTCCTGCTGATTAACTGTGGTGTTTGCCTGGACATCTGAGTGTCTGAGCAGGCTCCTTGCTCCTGGAGAGGACAGACTGTCACGAGAGAGATTGTTTTACCACGCACTGAAATTTAACCTGTATTAATAATGGACTCCCATGAGAAACCATGAAAATCAGTCTCCACGGTGGGATAATGCCAAAACCAGGTTTGAATTTCAAAGTTGCCAATGAATCAAGAAGGGTGAGAAAATATATTTGAGGAACCATTTCCTTCCAGTCTTGTTCTTGCACAGCAGTGAGGTTTCTTGCAGTACATCTGTAAATTTTTTTCCCTTCATAAAATTAATCAAGGATTTTCCCAGAAGCATCTCTCATGCATTTAAAGGTTTGGGCTTCGGGGGGTTCTTTTCACTGCAACTTTTAGTGTGAAGAGAGAACAGGGAGAATAAATTTTCCTCAAAACTTTTCACGTCATTACATTTATTAAAATTTTGGTGTTTTTTAACTAAAGTCAAACAATATTTTGCAGAAATGGCTGTGGTTATGGATTCAGTTCCAAACCAACAGTAAGGAAAGTGCTTTAAGACATTTTGTGAGCATCTCTAGTTTTGCACACTCTTCAGAAACTCATGTTGGTTCAAATTAAGCACTGGTGTGTTATCTAAGCCTTAAAAAATACATGTATTTCTTCTCCAAAGATGTTTTGAGTTGGTCCTAGGGTTCAGGATTATTGCTGAAGTAACAGTAGTTATTTTGGGCAACAGCTGCTGCTGTTGATAAGAAGTCTTTGTATGAGGGCAACGTATGTTGAGGTTGGGTGTTTATTCTCTTTTCAATTTTAACTTCTTACCCAGCTTCTTTAACGGTAAGGCTTTGTCCACTCGGAATCCCAGAAAAAGCATATTTTTGTCCAGGCTTCTTTTCTCTGCTGAGCAGCAAGGAACAGCTGCTGGGGAATTCTAACCCAGAGTGAAAGTGGCTTGGACTCCCTCCCCCTCTCCCTTATCCCTCCCAAGAATTACTTTGCTTTGAAAGCACACTGATTATTCTGGAATAAAGTAATATTCCACATACAATGTTCCCAGGGGATGGGGATGTGCTGAAGCTACTACTGAAGGATACTGCTATAGTTACCCCAGTTAGTTTTCCTATTCAACTTTACTTGCTTTGAAAACAAATCCTTTGCACTTCAGCTTTAAAAAATCAAGTGATTCTGAGCAGGTGAAGAGAGGGAAGATGGAAGTACTTCATTTTAATAAGAAATCTGTCAGGTTTTTGAGTTCCATCTCATAAAAGTGGGAGTTAGGAGTTTGCCTCACTCATGAGCTTGAAGGGTATTTTTCTTTTCTCAAGAATTATCAGCTCCTTGTGATAGAATAAAGCAAGAGTGAGGAAATCAGTTGAACTGTTGGGGAAGATTTTGAAGGGAGGGCTCCGAGCAGGGCCCAGACTCTGCTCCGGGGGCCCAGCAATGGCACCAGAGGAACAGGCAGCGACTGATCCCAAGAATTCCCCCTGCACAGGAGGAAGAACTTCTGCCCCAGGCAGTGCCCAGCCCTGAACAGATTGTCCAGAGAGGCTGTGGAGTCTCCTCCCTGGGGATATTCCAGAGCTGTGTGCACACAATCCTGTGCCCTGTGCTCTGGGATGGCCCTGCTGGAGCAGGGAGGTGGCACCAGATGAGCCACTGTGGTCCCTTCCAGCCTGAACCATCCTGGGATTCTATGAGAAAGAATTTCTTACCCGTAAAAGGTGTGACAGCAGAAATAAATGGGCTTAGATGATTAGGGGGGGAAATCACAATTATTGGTTTTAATAAACCTCTGATTATTTTGAAATACATGAGGCTTTACGTACAGAAGCCACGGGACAGGGCATTAACAGCTCTCTAAGTCAAAGTCACTTTCAAATTCAAAGTGCGACTTTCAGGTGTTGCCTGCTGGATTATCCAAGGATTGCTCTTCCCACTTTCGTGCCATGACAGCACTGAGCGGTTTGGAGATGCCAGCACCACAAGATGGTGCTGATGGCTGGCCGGCCACGTTCTTGGCTGGGACGGAGGTCAGGCAGGAGGACTTCTCCTGCAGGCAGGCATGCAAACTATGCATACCCAAGGAGAGATCAGCCAGAGGCCTTTAATGCTTCTGAGACCTTGACCACACGGAGAAATTGCCAGGCAGACCTTGAAGCAGAACATTAACCCATAATTTGATGAGACTAAAAGGTCCTGAGCATTGGCTCCAACTCAGGTAAGAAGCAGTAAGATATTAAAAAGCCTCTCAGCTCCCAGAGTCAGCAGACTGCTTAATTTCACCCAGCTGGGGGTGGGTTTTGAGCATACTGCTGTGATTCCACTGATCTCCATACATTTGCTTCTTCCTGTTCTCCCCAGCCCCCCCTAAATTGGATTAAAGGCTTGTATGATTGATACATGCAAAAGGTTGAATTCATCAGGCACAAGATTGGGGTCAGAAGGAATTTCCATTAAAAGCAAACTGGAAATGACCTGAAGAAGCCTGGAGGAGGAGCTGAGGGGGAACTAAGAGGGGGCTGAACAAGGAAATATTTCTCTGGAGCATTTGGAATGGATCATTCTCATATTCAAATGAAAAGCAAAGCAATCTGACATAGCAATTCGGGTGACTTTATTCCAATACAGTTTCTGAGGAAGTCCAGAATTCTTTCTTAAGGCTTGCAGTACAGCATGGAGATGCCATAATTTCAGGTCTGATTTTGCTGAAGGAAAGAAAATGTCAGGATCTGGAAATGTGCATGGGGAAATTAAGACAGAAGGCACCTCTGTTTTATCTATTTCCATAGGAAGTAGAAAGCTCTAACCACTCCTTTTAATGGAAGGTAAAGGGAGAAATAATTTGTTTTTAATTTTAGATCATTGCTTGCATAGGTTTGGGGGAGTTTTGTTTCACATCAAATATCCCTCTAAGCCTTAAATAAAGACACAGCCTTTAATTGCTTTAATTACATCACATTTGTATGAAAGGGTGATGCACTGACGTAACACTATGAAGTACTTGCTTGACATGGTTCATTCCAAATCATAATCACAAAAGATTGGTAATAGTTTGGGGGTTTTTTCTACTGCCTTTCCCACAGTCACCGGGGAATTTCCACCAGGATGCTTCCTGGACACCCCAGGGACGAGTTTGGCTGGAATTTCTGTTGTATTTTGCACAGCACGTGGTGAGTGCTTCATATAAATGACCTTTTGCATCTGTAGCATGTGCAGGCAGGGGTTAGAAACAAGCTAATACTTGTTTGATATTATTACTCGTGTTATCACCATCTGGTGCACAGCTAAAAAAGTACCTAAAATTATTCTCTGCTACCACCTGGCATTTTCTGGCAGAGCAAAATGTTGGATTTGGCCAACAGAACCGCAAAGTGAGAGTTTAAACACATCTTGAGGTTCAACTAACGCTGCACCATCTGAAATGTCTTTGGTACTGTATATGCACCTCAAATGGAAAACCGGGGAGGAAAAAAAGAAAAAAAAATTAAAAGCAAAAAGTAGATCTGGAACTCTAAAGACCTTACTGGTTTTAATTTATCTGCAGAAGGAATTTAAGTAAGCAGAAACATAGTAAAAGTAGAAATTGAAAAAGATGCAGCACACTAAAACCAAACAGAATCAAACATTGGCTATTTTATCTCAAAAATGCAATAAATTGGGGGCTGATGAAACCAAAGAGCTCCGTTTACAGATGAGATTAAGCAGTCAGGACAAATTTATTACTTTTGGATTAAAAGCAATCACCCCACATTTGCAATCAACAGAAGAAAAAGCAAATGTGATGCTGGTGGTCAGGGAGAAGCTGAATTAATTGCTACATGTGTTCATGCACCCTCAGCATCACCAATCACTCTTGACACACAGGTATCAGGTCACAGATGTTATTTTTTTCCAGTATTTTCACCACCCCACACACACACACGCAGACTTTTGGTTTTTTAATGTTTTTAAATGAAAAAGTCCCTTCTGGCCAAGTTAGCATCGAAGAGAAAAAGCGCAGTGCTTCATTTTTCTGATAGGAAGTCAGTTTTGGGGACACGACTGCAGCACATTCTGCTGTGAACTCGGAGACCTCAGCCGTGGCATGAATCCATCTGCATTCCTCAGCCCCCTCCTCAGCGCAGGGGAAGGGTGGGGCTTCGCTTGCAGCATCCCTGGCAGGAAAACTCCTGGAGCAGCTTCGTTTTGGCTCTGGGGAGAAGGCCCCAGCAGCGTCAGCCTGCAGAGAGGAGCAGCAGCGCTCACCAAAACGCAGAAGTTCGATAATCAAGGATGCAAAATGGGTTGATGATCACAAGAAGGCACAAGAAGGGGTCATGCCACACATGTTACAGACACCATGGTGTCTTGGTGGAGGGAAGTTTTCAAGGAGCTCCACACTTCTGCCGTAAATTAATACATCTGATATTTTTTATAGTCCTTGCTTCGCCTCTGTTAATAGCAAGATATGCTGTGTAATAAATAGACATCAATGTTAGATTTAAAAAAGGAAATTGTTTGTTTTGCTTATTTAGCTCAAAAGTGAATGAGCTGAAGTTTATGCTAATATTGTACTGTGGTTAACATTTCTCCAGCGAGAGGCCAGCAGACATAAACAAATGGGTTCTGCCCAAAATTAAGTTCAGCAGGTAACTATTAGAGAGTTCAGATTTTCCTATTGAGTTGCAACTTCTGTTATGGAAATTGAGAACATAAATGCATAGCTTCTCTGGAATTCGTGAATCTGATTTAAATCTGTGTGATTTATTAAGAGCTGGAAATTGAAACTTTTCTGCTGAGTGGCTTATTTTGATTGGTGGTGTGAAATTCCTTCCCTTGGTTTAGAAACTATTTGAAAAATGTAAGGTAGGAAAAGAATAGCTCCGAGCTTGACAAGAAGTAGCCCATTGAACTGTGGTTCTGTGGTGATAAAATTAGGATACACATCAGAAGCACTAAGTGAATTACCTTTTAAAGTTGGTGTCATGTTACTGTCCAGAGCTCTGCGACCAGATCACTAAGGCAAAATCCTTGTTTGAAATGGATTCACTGAGGTGAATTACAGATAACTTGGGGAAAACTCTCTGATTTTCTCCAGAAACCTCTCATGCAGAATACATAGCAACTTTTTAGTTTGACTGCATTAATAAACTATGTAAAGACAGTGGTGCTGAGAGAGAATTTGGACCACTGTAAAGGGGGATTTGAAGAAAAATTGAACCCCAGTACTTGGGTGTGAACCAGGTCCTGTAACCCAAGTGACAAGATTTGCTTAAGGACTGAATTAATTGCTGTGAGTCATCAGTGTGCCCAGGTGGCCAGGAAGGCCAATGGAATCCTGGCTGGGATCAGGAATGGTGTGGCAGCAGGAGCAGAGCACTGATTGTCCCCTGTGCTGGGCACAAATCCTGTGTCCAGTTTTGGGCCCCTCACAGCAAGAAGGACCTTAAGGGGCTGGAGCGTGTCCAGGGCAGGGAACGGAGCTGGGAAGGGGCTGGAGCCCCAGGAGAGGCTGAGGGAGCTGGGAAAGGGGCTCAGCCTGGAGCAAAGGAGGCTCAGGGGGGCCCTTGTGGCTCTGCACAAGTCCCTGACAGGAGGGGGCAGCCGGGGGGGTCGGGCTCTGCTCGCAGGGAACAGGGACAGGAGGAGGTGAAAAGGCCTCGATCTGCACCAGGGGAGGTTTACATTGGAGATTAGGAAAAAATTCCGCAGAGAAAGGATTGTCAAGCAGTGGAAGGGGCTGCCCAGGGGAGTGGTGTAATCAACATCCCTGGAAGTGTTCTAAAAACTTGTAGATATGGTGCTTGGGGACATGGGTTAGTGGTGGACTTGGCAGTGTTGGGTTAATGGTTGGACGCAATGACATTAGGTGTCATTTCCAAACTTTATGATTCTTCTGAAGATTCTGGACCTCAGGTTATTTTTATGTGCTGTAAGAACCGAGCACAGGCTGGGAGATGTGCTGCTCCAAGGGCACTGGCAAGGCTCAGACACCTCAGTTTGCTCGGATAGAGGAGCCCAGCCCTGGATCCATGGATTTAACAAGCTCCGGGGGCAGGAGGAGAATGGGTGGAAAGAACTGAAATCCACAGTTTTCAGAGGAAAGATGAGAAGACATGACCTCAGTCTTTAACATTTAACAAGGTTATGATCCTGGTGAAATCTTCAACTGCTCACAACAATGGAGTTAGGGATCTGCAGAAGGGATTTCAGGAGTGGGGCCTGAGCTCTCCAGCCAGCGCCGTTGGGGAAACCAGGAGCAGCGTTGGGAAATGAACCCAGATTTCCTGAACTTCCACTCAGCCCCTCGGCCAGAAGACTGCACCACCTCCTCCTCCAGAGAGAAAATATTACCTGAAAATAAATATTACCCAAAAATAAATCCAGAATTTATGTAATTCAGTATTGTATCAAGAATACATTGAAAATTTATTGAATCACGATTTATTTTTTTTAATGGATACTTTTACAGTATTTTCTATCAACACAACACATCTGTAACCCTACAGTGATAGGGTTCCTGGCCATAATGGGGTCAGAATTAATGAGGGGCAATATGGCCTGAAATTCTCCCATTAGCAGCAACTTTCAGTCTTCTTGAAGAGTTACATTCAAGCAAGCTAAAAAATACGCTGAGCAAACAAGGGAAACATTTTGAAAGATAAAATATTTCAAATACTAGCAGATGAAGCACTTATTGTGAAAAAAGAAAAAGCCTTAGAAATAAAATTAAAAAAAAAAAGCAGTTTGTATACCATAATTATATTATTGCCTCAGAACAATCAATCTATTTTATTTCTGAGAATATTTCCAAGTAGTTGTTTTTGAGCAATTTTCCTCGTATGAATAATCAGTCTTTTGAAGCATGACTCCAGTGTAAGGTCAAAGTTGTTTTTTATATTCTCCAAGCAGCTGAATTGCTTTCTGCTTATGTAATACAGATGTCAAGCTGTTTGAAATACTTGTGCACTTTGGTGACTGGTAAGAAAAAGAAGCAAGAACTTTCTAAAGCACTTGATTTTGTCAATTTGAAATTTCGTTTGTCATTTAAAATGGATTTTTAAGGCTCACGCTTGTGGAAAATCTTCCCACCTTAAAAACAAAACACAGTAATGGCTCAGTTTTTAGCAATGACTTTTTATCAGGATTTAACTGTCCTCAAAGTGGGGTGACAACATTCCTCAGTTTTTAGTGAGCAAATTTCAGGCAAATTGAAGTCTTATCTGAAATACCTTTGAATCTGACAGGCAATTGAAAGTTTGTTTTTTATCTTGCGAAGCACCTACAGGTAATTCTGCTCTGCCAAGAATTAACTTTTGGTCCTACTGAGCCTGTGCAGGTTTTGCACAATTGAAGTTATGTCACTTTTATCTTTTAAAAGACATAATAACAATAATTATGACAAGATTACGGGTAACAGGGACAGTGTTTGGCATGTTTGAGCTGGGGTGGGTGGGAGAGGAGGGCCAGATATAAAGGCCATATCCATGGATTTTGTGTGGAGGCTTTGAGGTTTGCCTGTAATAAATCAAATTTACAGCACAGCTTCTGAGGAGGGGTGTGCTGGGACAATGCAATTTCTCCATGATCAAAAGGCCTAGTCAAACATAATTATTGCCATTGTGAGGGCTCCAGAGCTAGCCCCTGGCAAATTGCCACTCAATAGTGGTCAGGCTGCTCCCAGTCACACAGGACTGGACGATTCACTGGACCACATGGAATTACTGGCTCAGCTTCCCACCAGCTCCAGGATCTTTGCACAGTTGTCTGCTGGGCTGCGTAAATAACTCTAAGTGTTGCAGTAAGACAGTAAATATTCCCCAAGTAATGAAATTCTAGAAAAACAGAACAAAGAAGTCATCCAGAGTCTCAGATACCACTGGATAGAGCTGGGGAAAGCAGTTTGCTGGTAGAGCCACAGAGCTTTCAGCTAGACAAGAAAAACCCCAAAACATCTCATTTTTCATGAGTAAAAGACACAGTGTGTTTTGTGAACTTTACATCCACATGAAATTAACTTTCACCTGTTTGGGTGATTTAAATAACATTGTTGTAAATTACACCTTCTCAAGAGGAATTAAGGATCAGCTTTTGCAAAAGGTTGGTAAATTTAATCCCAACAATCACAGAAATGAAGTTGCTTTGGTGGTCTGTGTTATTCGTCTTCACCCTATCTTCCTCCTACCATGACTTTGACAGTAAACAAAGGCATTTGAATTTCTCAGTGTTGTAAGCTGTTAAAGTATAGTTCAAAATGCATCTTCAGTGGTACACAAATTATCCTCTTTAATCAGAAGAGCTTAGTTTCATCACAAAGAAACTTATTTAGCAAGGTGTATACTCACGAAAAACGCCTACATTTGGTAGCTGAATTGGAATTAGGTCAGAGCATCTGAACCATCTTTATCCACTTTGAAAATGCGAAGCGTTTTCATTTTCTTTAAAGGATATTTCTTTGTTAAGCAGATTTATTGATAAACTGCTCAATGGGATTCTGTTACTTTAATATTTTCATCTACGGAGGGACACAGCGGAAGAACAGCCTAAATTAAATTGGGCTATCAGGAAGTAACTGATTACAACTAAAGTGATATAAATTTTAAAAAAATACATGCTCAACATGTGACAGAAACGACAGTTTA
Source organism: Dryoscopus gambensis (assembly GCA_013389985.1). NCBI lineage: Eukaryota > Metazoa > Chordata > Aves > Passeriformes > Malaconotidae > Dryoscopus > Dryoscopus gambensis. The sequence goes on along the minus strand of WEIT01040574.1, from coordinate 145,661 downwards.
GGTGTTGATTTGAGATTGTTTGGGTTTAAGAAAGCCATTTAGCTCTACAAAGGGAGAAGGCAGACTCTGATGTTGCCAGGAACAAGAACAGAGAGAACATAAAAATTTAGGAGGGTAACTGAAGGATGATATTTGAGTCAAGCATCTCATTAAAAGAAGAAAACTGGGAGGGGAATGGAAACACAGAGAGGAGCGTGTTTTTCTCTTCAAAGCAAACAAAAAGTTAATACAATATAAAAGGATAAAAAAAAAATACATGCTGAAGAAAGGCCAAAACTTTAAAGGCAACTTATGTTCCCATATTTATGAGATTGTATCATGAGTACAATTTGAGCAGGGATATTTCCCACTAAAACCCAAAACTTTAAATGATAGCTCTTCAAAATGTTTTCCAGTGCTTTACATTTCCTGTAATGGAAAATGTTATCCTTCATTAAAAGCCAGCTAGACTGTCAGTATTTTCCATCATCCTCTATTTTCTCCTAGGTCTATCTTATAATTTAACAGATTTCTTGATCTTCATTTTCCCATCAGAAGAACTAAACCAATTTTCCCTTCTATGTTTTCATCAGTATGGAAAAGGCTCCTCTTGTCTGTGTGGAGTCCAAACCCAGAAGAGTTGCCAAAACCTCACAGAAGTACAAAAAGGAGAGGTAAAGAATAGACGTGACTGCTGTGTGCTCTTCTCCCTCCTCAAATCCAGCTGACAACAGAAATGTGCATCTTCCTGAAGTCTTTCCCCAAATATCTCTAGCTGGGACTCCCATGGGTTCTGCTGCTGCTCCCTAATCCCATTAAAGCATCACCCCATAGGCCCCAGTTTGTTGCGGTGCATTATGTTATTTTTCCCTTGGTTTTAAAGATGGTTTTACCCCCTCCCCCTCTCTCCCCCTCGGTGGTGTGTCCCAAGTCCCTAATCCTTCCTCTGACTCCCTTTCAAGGTTATTCCCCTCCCTTACCTCCCTATCCATCACCCGGGGTCCCTCCCTTTGTTCCAGTACCTTCCCTATCCATCACCCAAATCCCTCCTGCAACCCATGTCCATCTCCTTAGAACCCTTCCCCTATCTCCAGAAAGTTCTCTATTCCCTGTTATCCCATTAGTTCTTCCTGATGTCAGTTATTATCAGTTACTCTCATTGGTTATATGTATGTATGCTCCCTCCCTCGACTCCGCCTTATGTTACTCCTCATTGGTTGTACCCTTTCCCTGCCTTATGTATGCACCCCCCTTTATAAGTTGCTGTAAGCTATGATTTGTGGCTCAGTTGGACCAAACCCTGAGGAATAAAGAACTCTTTGGACTAATTGGTCTGGCTGGCCCCTCCTTCACCCCTTTACTCCGGAGCACGCCTTGAGCACCACATATCTTGTCGCGTCCCGCTCGCGGAGCTAGCCGGGGACTGCGTCAGATTTGCGAGTGGCCGCGGCACCAGTTCATACAAATTCCCCATTGCCTTAAGTGCAAAGAGGACCCTGCTTTTAGAAAAACCCAAAGCTGCCTTTTGAGGGCCTTCTGTGGAAAATTCTACTTGCTCAGGTTTAGGCACCTGTTGCAGGAGAACTGACCTGAACCAACCGGTGGAAGATTCAGAAACAGGGAAAAACCACAGCAAAAAAACCCCAAAATATTACATTTTTTTGTATATTTCCTGGCTGACCTGGGGAATTCTTTGTGGATCCTGAGAGTTTATATGGATTCAGAAAGCAGCTGGGTAAAATCCTGGAATAAGGAGCTGAAGGTCTTTCAGCAAAAGAACATTCATGGAGCGTTCGAATATTTCTCAGCTACAAATTGCCAGAGGCTGAAATCGAGTCCTGGAGGGAAGGAACCCTCCACAACCATTATCATGTTCCTTCCTGCATTAGTCAGAATAAAAGAAAGAGCTTTGGAGGATGATTTGCTGTGATCTAGGAAAACAATTGTTATGTAAGAGAACTTCACCGAATGGTGACAATTTGCATGAGGGGAAAATGTCTGGATGGAGTAATCTGACCCTTTCCCACCTCTGCTGCATTTTAGAGTTGGCAGATTTCACACGGTTCAATTTTCTAACGCAGTCCCTTTAAAGGAGAAAGCAACACTTTTGATCATGTCTAGAGACAACCAACAGAAAATCCTGTGGGATTCCTTGTTCCTGGGCTGGTGTCTAAATGAGCCTTTTAGGGACACCAGCCCCGAGCAGAAGTGTGCCATCTGCTACGCTCTGACCAGCCTTCCTTTTCACCCTCTGCTCTGCTCACTTTTCTTCCTGCTGTCACATGTGCATGAACAAGCTGTCTGAGGGGGTGCAAGGCTGCACAAAAGGGCACAAAACCATAAGGGACACAATCAGAGAGAAACATAACACCAGCTCAGAACAGAAGGGAAAAGGAAATCCTCACACGCCAATTTTCTTCTCTTTCATTCATTCAGTGCTTGGAGCAGGAATAGAATTCATCTCTGCTGGTTGGAGATCTCCTTCTCTTCATTCCTGGATTAGCCCAACTGGTTTATATTTTATTCACACAGTTATATCCAAGGCTCAGCTAGATTAGTCACCTGTGTTTGTGTGTTTGAGTCACTGACATTTGTCCAGCTTTTGCTTCAGTTATACATAGCAAGGTGAAAAAAAGAAAATTAATATTAGAAAATGTATCCCAGGAACTAAAAAGAGGCTGCAGAGTGTATGAAGTTACAAGAACCCTTCTAAGGAGTTTTAGGATTTCTGTAAGTTGACATACACAAAGTGTGCCAGTCCTTTTGTCTTCCAGAGAATTAACATGATTAAGCTTTTTATCTGGCGTGCCTTTTCACTAGAGAATCTGCATGAAATCCCCCTAAATTCTCTTCATGTCTTTCCAAAAAATAATACGAGCTTTTCTAACGCAGTCTTTTTTACTGTCTGGAATGTGTTTTCATTTTCTAAGTGCTTTTCAAGGTTGAAACGAAGAAAGTTTTGGTTACAAATGCAAATCTCCAGGAGTGAACTTGAGTGAGTGGACTGAAGGCCCACGTCTGTCATGTCCTTTTGAAACCTGAGGCCTTTCGAACCCATCTCATCCTAGATGGTGCTTTTGAATCCTACAACATGAACTTCTTCCCTTTGGCAAAGTCAAACTGATAAATGATGTCACTGAAATGAAACTCTAGCACGTGCGAGCATGGAATTTCTATTACTGCCCTCTTTAGCTCAAAGGGGTTTCTTTTTCCAGCAGAGCCAGGAATGGATCTACGCACAGTACAAGGGAAAGGTGAAACTGTATGTTCTGGATTTTCTCCTGTGAGTAGATTTGTGCATGAAATTTTGTGACTGAAGGCCAAATGGAGAATTTTTGGGTAAAAGCTGGATAAGCTGCCTTTTAGCAAACGCAAATCTCTCCTTGCTTGAAGCAGCGCCCCTGAAGCTCATAGCCAGCTACTCAGTGATGGCTGGGGGTTTTCAGATGGAGGGGAGGGGCAGATGGAGAATCACAGAATCAATGGATGGTTTGGGTTGGGAGAGACCTTAAAGTTCATTCAGTTCCACCCCCTGCCACAGTCCCAGGCTGCTCCATGCCCCATCCAACCTGGCCTTGGACACTTCCAGGCATGGGGCAGCCACAGCTTCTCTGGGAACCTGTGCCAGGGCCTTCCCACCCTCACAGGGAATTGTTCCTTCCTAATATCCCATCTAACCTTGCCCTCTGGCAGTTTGAAGTCATTCCCTCCTATCCTGTCACTCTCTGCTCCTGTAAATAATACCTGGGGAAGCAGAAGACCTCAAACTCCTACAACTCTCTGAATTGTGGGATTCAGGCTGGGATCCTGAGCTTTGCCTTCCTTCACCATCAGTTCCCATCCAGCCCTCCAAGGCAGTAACTGAAACAGCATTTTGGTTGAAGTGCTTGGACATCAAACTTCCTTGTGGTACTTGGAAACCTTGTTTTCAAGGACTGAACTGAAATTCCAAAATCTGTTGGAGGAACAAAGAAGGAAAACTCCCAGCTTGCTGCTAAATATGTTCCCACTGAAGCAAAGTTTAGCACCACAACTTCTGGGGGAAGAGAAAAGCTCCAACCAAGAACAGCCCTGAGGTCAAACTAAAGAGAATATTCCGCCACCCTCCTAGCAGAGCATTGTCTGAACATGTCCAGTGCTTCATAACGTTTAACACACTCTATATTCCAAAAGAATACCCTAAAGCTGAAGTCTGTGCATTCAAATGTTTGCTGCATGTTTCATCTTTCAGAGTTTTGAAGAACACCAACATTAACTGTATTTCAACAATGAATTTAGACAGAGCTAATCAGGCCATTCTGCAGTAAGCTTGGACTTTAAAATCCTGAAGTGTGCCAGTCTAATTTTGGCAGTCAATTTTTCTCTTTAGTGCATTTTTACAATTTCTATTCAAACCAGCTCTCCAGATACACAAGTTCCCCAAATGCTGGTTCCAGTGTAAATTATCAGCTTTTCCACATTTAGGCACTGGAGATCAAGCCTTGCAATGCAGGCCTACGTAAAAGAAGTAGAAATAAAACTCTGGGAGTTGCAGAAAATAAACATTTTAAACTTTATGTCTTAGCAGCATGTTGGGGTTAAGCAAGAAAATATTTTTGGAAACATTCTTCGCTTGGAAACGGAAAGAAATTGTCATTTCAGTAATACCTCGGGGGAGAAAGAGGAAAGTTTATTTCAAATATTGCTTTGGAAATTAGAAAATGCTATTTTCAAGCTGTTCCCTACCATTCCGTAATGTCCACAGGAGACAATTTATAGGCTGCACTCTAAAACTGTTCTCCCTTTTTTTGGTGACCAGAAAAAATTCCTATGGCATAAAGATCCTAGAGTTCTCCATGGATGCATCCTGGGAGAAAGGGTCATTTTCTTACAGGCATTGGTGGCATCCAAGATACAGATGGGTGTAAAAGGAAGTCAGCTTGGCCATGGAGACCCTTTGGACCCAAAAGAATGTTTTCTCATGCCCTTGTTTGTTATTTGGAGCAAAGAAGGTTTATTATTTAGAGGAAAGATGATCATTATTCTGTTAGTTCAAATACAGATTCTTTTTTTCTTTATCTTCCACCCATTCTAGATGTCAGGAGTAACATACAGATGACAGTGATCATATACCCTTCAGGTAGTTAAAAAAAATCATCATTGCAAGTTTCTGCCATAGGTTTCAGTGGCTCTTATAATTTCTCTGATTGCTGAGTCAGAGAGGTTTAAAAAAAAAAAAAAAAGTGTTTCTTCTCTTTGCTACCATCCAAGAAAACGTGATCCAAACCAAATATCCTCGGATTCCTTCAAAGTACTGATCTCTGCCATATCTGAGCGGCTCAAAGCACAAAAGCAAACAGGTTTGAGTGATGAAATGACTGTAAATTATCAGCACTGGATGAGATATCTCTGTGTCCAAGAACAATTGTGACAAAACCCACAACAAGTTGTTGCATGGTCAGATAATAAGAGTAGGTTCTTATTCTGTATGGAACAAGATTTGCTCAGGACTGCAAGTCCTCGAGGTTGGCTGATATTTGTGTTCTGAGGGGAAAGTTCTTACGTTAATCAAATGGGCTGGGAGGGAAAATCAGTTCCTTTTCCCCCTGTAATCACAAAAACCAATCACCAAAATGGTTCACCCACATTTTTTATTGCTTCTGTATCAGTTTGATGACACAGTGAGATCTCTGCATGAACCCCTGAATTTACCATGGCATTCCTCTGGCTTGTGTTGGGAACATTTTAATGAAAAGAAACAGTTCTGCATAAGATCCTCATCTTAATCTACGTCCAGCATTACAGAACCTTGAACTATAAATGCTGGAACACAAAGATAATGTTTGAAAACGGTGTTTCAACACTGCAAAGTAAGACACAGCCAGGAAGCCACTGCACTTACTCCCAAGTGCTGCTGGCAAATGTGAAATCCAAGTCCAGCTGGAGCACTGGACAGTGCACAGAGCCAGGCATGTTTAAACATCCCTGCTGGAATCAGAGCAAGAAGAAAGAAAAGCAGCAGTCAAATACACTGATCCAGTAATTTCCATGCTTGCTTTGGCCACTGCTCTGCTGTGGTAGGTTTCTTCTTTGCCTCAAAGCTGAGACACTCTCCTACCATCTGTACAAGCACAGAGCCTGTTCAAAACAGGCAAACAGAACTGGGTCAAGAAATCTGAGGACTAATGCAGAGTTTAGGCCCAAGTCAAAATGAGTCTGGCTGCAGTGTACCCCCCACTAGGCGATTTTCAAATTGTAGCACAACTGCCACCAACTTATTATTGCCATGATTAGAGTTTTAATGTCTAGAAACAGTTACGTACATACAGATATACCCAAGGAAATATAATATTCAAAAAGAGCCGATACGGTTGGACCTGAATATCTTCAGAGTCTTAGTATTGCTCAAGTATATATTTCATTAAGCAGAGAAAATTGAAGAGGAGAATCCACTCAATTTCCAGGGGAGCAAGGCTGTGAGGGTCTGAGGAAGAGGGCATGAATTAGTCCGGTCAAAGGGAGATCAGGCAGGTTTTGTATTTTGTGGGCTTCAAGGCTGTTACAGCTTTCGTGCCTGTGCAGTTTCTGCCAGGACAGAGTTAACCCCTATTCCTTCCATGCAAGAGTCACCTTGTCAGCTGCACATCTTGAGTGTTCAGCCCCCCATGCATTTTATTGCCATGCAGAGCACGGGTCATCTGTTACATGATTTGGATCTCCTGTGGAGGGAAAGCAGGAGCAGCGTCTGACGTTGTTTGCAATGCTCTGGTTGATCAACTGTTCCTAATTTCCCCAAATTGTTCCTTTTTCTAGCCCCTTTTCCCTTTGTTCTGTAATTATGCCCACATGTCCCTATTTTTAACTCCTCTACTCCTCAGGCCCAAAACATGTTTCTGATTGTAGATGCTGCCCTTCTTTGAACTTTTGCCTCCCTGACTCAGCTGCTGAGTATCTGAGCACTGAACTGCCCTGGTGCCACCACATTCTCTGAGCCAAAATCAGAGTTTTTGTGCTTTAACCACCGCAGCACCCCACCACAGCCAGCAGGAGAGGACAATGGATGTGGGAGGGCAATGGGAGTGCAGAGCTGGAGGTCACTGTGCCCAGCTGTCCCTCATTTCCACGTCATTGTGTTATCACAGGACTGATGTGACACGGAGCCTTCTCAGGAGAAGCAAATACAGCTGGCATTTGTCCTCTGGCTCCTTATGTAGTACGTAAGGGGTATGCTGTGTGTGTTTAGCCCTGAAAAGTGAATTTGAAAATAAATGGAGCAACTTAGCAAAAAAAAAAAATAAAAGAAGAAGCACCAACTGTCAGGAATGAGGCGAGGATAACTGAGAGGAGGTAACAGGAAAGGTGAATGAATAAAGCAAAAAGGACCTAAAAGGAGAGTGTGGGAAGGAGTACAGCAAGGGAAGAGAGGAAAGTACACGGCAGCAGCACTAATGTGAGCGTGGATCAAGAGAGGGGGTACCGGAAAGGGAAAAGGAAAAGGAAAAAAGAGACACAGACAGGAAAACTCAATGGGAAATGGATTCAGAGGGGGCGAAGGAAATCACCCCCAAACTCTTCTTTGGAGTGCATGGTGCCTGAGAGTTTTCCAGCTGTTCCAGCACCTCCAGCAGGTGAGGTCCCAGCCAGGGTCACGGGGACGTGCCTCACTCTGCTGGGACATCGGGCTCCATCGCAGCTGAGTTAGGAACCAGCAAGCTCAGGATGGTACGGGAAGGACCTACCTGCAGGACCAGGAGTAGGAAAGCTGAAAGCAAAAGGGAAAGCAGAGAAGGAAGCCCCAGCACAGCTAATTCAGCCTCAGGATCCGCCCGGCCCCGTGCTCAGCGTTGCTCCCCAGCCCAGGGCAGGAGTGAGCAGGAGTGAAGTCACATTTTTGTCTAACAGGTCACTGGCTGGGGATGCTGTCAGTCCTGTGAGGAGGCTGTGCCTGTGGGGAGTGTGGGCTTGGGCCAGAGCATCCCGTCCCATTCCATTCCTGCTGCTCATGCAGCTGCTGGGATCTTCTTCGTAAACAACATGATTATTTGCTTTGGGTTTTTTTTCTGCCCCTCTCACTCGCTTCCAGTTCCCTATTTCTTTCAACATAACAGGAAGGGTATCAGACACCTTTCAGGTTTGCATTTTTTCCCAGTTAGCAGAGTGTTTTTTCCTACTTATTTTTCATAGAAGGAATAAGGAAGAAAATTTTCCAAGTGCTTTTTCCTATTTCTTTCCATTAGTCACTATGTCATTGCCTGTCTATAGCTGTCCATTACGGCCTCTTGACCTGTCTCCAGCAGGGTATAAATAGTCTCTGTTTACCTGGTTCCTGCTTCTGCTCCTACTTCAAACATTCCCAGCAGCCTGAGGGATGCCACCTTTCATTGTGGGCATCGCACCTCTGTTACAAAGATTAATAATGAAAGGCCACATGAAAAAAGTCACTTTTGTGAATTTGGGTTCTATACATGGGAAGAAAAACAAGTGCATTTCTTGCAGTTGTTTAAAAGAATAAAACTTTGTGCCATAGGGCATCGTTTCCATCTTTTCTGATGTCAGGTTAAGATCATGTTGAAGAGATGGAGCAAGAGGACAAGACCTTTGTGCCGTGGCTCTTTGAATCACGAGGCAGCGTTGCCACCTCATGAAACCTAAAACACAGCTGAGGGGGCTGATTTGAATTAGAGGTAGCAGATAATTGTGGGAAAGGGAAAAAAGATTTTCAAAGAGACGAGTGGCCGATAGTTGTATAAACTCCAGTGTATTGCAGTGATGGTTTTGTCCCTTCCAAAATCTTCCTGGCTGGCTTCAGAAAAGGTAGAATATTACTAAAATAAATGCCCAAATTCTTTTGTTTAGCCATTCTTTTGTTGTTTTCCTCTGAGGTATCCACAGAAATTTTTTTACGTTTAAACTCATGAAGTACCTGTGAACTAACAAAAGTTCTGTGTACAGGAATGCCCCTTTTCTCTGTCTATAAATCCAAGATAAAAAGTGAGAGTAAGGATACATCTGTGAAATTCCACCCAAAAAAAGACAGAAGGAGAAGGTAGTGCAGTGTTTTGCTCAGACTACACAGGTATTATTCTCCCCTCAAAAGAAAAAGGAATTGCTTAAAAGTTTAAAACCTGCCTTTTGTTCTAATATTAAGGCATAGTTCTCACTTTGTATTTCCTGACAATGATCTTACTCTGATATGGTGAAGAAATGGGAATGTATATGAAATGCTAAATACAACCTGCATTCACTGATGGTGAGAGAGTGAACAAATAAAGTACAAGATTTTAAGGGGAGAAGAACTAGCAGGGTACAAACGTGATTTTTCCCTTCCTGTTTAAAGGGGTGTTAGATATCTTCATTCTGAGAGTGGCCAAGCACTGGCACAGGTGCCCAGGGAGGCTGTGAGGTCTCTCCACCCTCAGAGGTTTTTAAAATTCAACTGGACAAAACCCTCTGTAAATCCATAATTAGCCTGGAGTTTGGCCTGTGAAGCCTCCAGAGGTCTCTTCCAACCCATTTTGTTATTTTATTCTGGAATATCTCCCTAAACTCAGTTCTGGAGCATCCAAAGCAGGTACAGGTTAAATCCCAACCAGACCACTGGCTGTGCTTTCCTTACATTCCAGCACTGCCCTGTAATGGTGGAAGGGCAAGAAATGTGAGTCTTTCCCTGCCAGCAGCTGGCATTGTATAGAGGATGGTGAAAGAATGGCTGCTTAAGTTTCTCTAAATGAGCTGTTGGCACGTGTGATGCCTTGTCCTGGGCTTAGAATTAAAAGCCAAACACGGTTAGAGGGAAAAAGGGATTTTACTTCAGAGTTTATTAAGGATCCTTAGATCCAGGCAGGAGCACTCCGCAAGAATGGCCCCCCTGGACCGGGGCACGGAATGCACATTGGAAAATGCACACCGGAGAACACACAGAAAAGCCCCCCCGCGATCGTTTGCTTATACAGTTATAGACTTTACATATTAGCATATTTATCATAGATTTTCCAATGGGAGGCTCAGGAGGAGCCCCCTCGTAAGGAGTGACCCCCCTCTGCATAGATCTATCTTAGTTTACAGAATATGTTCTGGAGAAGACCTTGGGTCTGGGTCTTGCTGACCCCTTAACTACGAAGTTTTTAAGATGTTTAGTCTTTTGCTTTAACAGAACTCTGGGTCTAAGCTGGTTATCGAATTTAGAGAATTACAAGTATGTGGGTTAAAAGCACTGAGGGTATAGAAAAGCTGCATAAAAGCGTATATGAAGGGGGATATGAGAGAAATATATGAAAAAGCAAAAATTATTATGGCATCACGTGCAACTGCCCACTTTTCAGAACAGATGTGTTTTGTGGGCACAATTCAACATCCACCTCCTCCCACAGCTGGGTACAACGTCCTCATGGCCACGCTGTCCCTGCGAAAACCCTTCAAATGCGGGCAGCGGGGACTAGAGAGGGGCAGCGCCCTTCCTCGCCCAGCTCCGCAGGGAGCTGCTGCCATGTGGCAGCTGTGCTCCGCAGGGGCCCTCCTGCTTCCATCCCAGCTCGCTGGGAGGGCCGAGCCCCTGCCTCACAGATGGCCTGCACACGCATGACAAATCGGATGTATTCTGGGCACACCGTGCACGTGCGGCAGCCGCCTGGCCTGCACTTCTGGGCGTCAGGCAGCCTGGTTTGTCCGTGCCCCAGCCGGCCTGCCCGCTGTTATAAATGCATATTGTATTGTTGGCTTTTTGCAAGTATAATGAATATTATATAGTGTTATAATGAATATTATAAAGTGTTATGATGAACATTATATAGTGTTAAAACGAATATTATATAGTATTAGAAATGCTTTTGCTGTAGCAAAGAGTTCAGCAAGTATGTTTCCACTACCTGAACGAGTAAGATAACCTCCAAGAGGACAGAGGATGGGGCCCACAAAACTCTTATCAACACCCTGTGGGAAGAACAAGAGAGGCCCAGAGCTATTATCCGTTCTCTTCATAAAAGACGAAGAGGCCAAGACTACTATCGGTTCTCTTCATAAGGGACAAAGAGGCCCGAACCCTGTTATCAACACTATGCGTGAAGTATGAAGAAACTCGAAGCGGTTATCAACCCTCACTGTCTGGAGAATTAAGGGACCCAAGCCCAAAAATCAAAAGAAATAAAACCGCAAGGCCAGAAAATGCGCATGCTCTAAAAAGGTGGACCCAAGGAGTGGCCATGCAAAACTGTTCCTGGAAAAGTTTGAATATGCATAAAGAATAGACAGCAAAAATTGTATAAAAAGGAGACTACCCCAAGTCTCAGGTGTGCTCTTGGCTGGGAGCCAAGAGTACCCAGCGCTGTAACTTTTGCTTTATTATTCATGTCTCTTATTGTCTTTTTATTAAAACTTTTAAATCCTCACAGGAAAGTGAACCTCGTTTTTCACACCGCCATCTGGAACCCCCCGACACACAGCCAGACCCTTCTCCCTCTGTTCCCCACCCTCTGCTCCCTCCCTGCTCTCTCCCTTGGTGTACCGAGGAAGCCTTGGAGGGGTGAGCTCTGCAATGCCAGAGCACGAGGAGCCCGGGATCTTGGCACACTCAAGCTCCATCCACCATTCCTGCAGGGCATGGCTGCACAAAGACTGGGCAAACTTGCTTCTGTACCACTGCTTAAAACAAAAAGTGCTGGAGCAAGTGTTCTGGCTTTTCATTCAGGGGTGATGTGGCTCCACTGCAAGCCGGTGGCTGTTTCCTGAGGAGCAGTGTTTTCCCAAAGATGGCAGCTTATCTCTAGTAGATTGGTACAGGTAAAAAATCCATTTTAAATCCATTTATCCTCACACCAAAGGACCAACGTAGTCTCACGAGCGTTTTCTGATCTTTTCCCTCTACATCCCTCTACCCTCTGCAGTTCTTGACCTCGCTCTATGATTATTTAATGTGAAATATTGATGACTGAAGAGAGGTTCATTATCAACCCAAGGTCTGTGCTGTCTTCTGTCAGCATGTACCCTGGCAGAGATCCCAGAGTCAATGTGAATTTCGTGCAATTACATCCAAAAGCAGCTAAATCTGAACACGTGGTGCCTTCTCAGCTTTTCTGTGGAGAGGTAGAGACAGAGAGAGGAGTTAAATTTCAAGTCCCAAAATTAGAGGATAAACAAAGCAGGAGTCCTCATCGCTGTTCCATTTCTGGGGTCTTCCAGCAGTGGACAGAATTCAGTGTCCTCTGAACTCATCAGTGGAAAATGGCCTGTCCTGCCATCCACACTCCTGCATCTGTAATTCCATTTCTTTTGAGATCACTAACTACCACTAGGAATTTGGAACAAAACTATACCTAGCAGAATAAGAAAGAAAAATTACTTACCAAGTCCTGACTGTTCCTTGGAAACTTTTGCACATGTAACCAGAGAGAATATGAAATGATCGTGGGGAGTTTTACAGATTTCAAAAGTGAAGAAAGCACTTGAGTCACCACCAAGAAAAGGAAAACAACCCAAGAGGAAAAGACCACCTAGAACTGATGAGGGGCCAGACACCTGCCTGTAACCGAGTGCCTAAAGAAAACAGGATCTGGCCAGCCTTTAATGTGTAATGAGTTCTGACTCGCTTTGACACACGCTGTGTGAAGTGCCATGTGTGCTCTTGGTTGATGGTTAGAAGGAAATTCTTACGCTGGAGCATGGTGTGCATCTTGCAGACCTGAAGCGTGAAAACATGAAAATGTGAAAATTAATAAAATCCTGCCCAGCCGAGCAAAAAAAGTGAAAATGTGCAGTGCAGGATACACTGGACGGGTATAATGATCCTGTTGATTGAATGGCAACAGCAGAAGTACCTTTGTCACAAAGCTGTTCATTCTGGCTTTCTCCCCACTCCTGAGGTTAATGAGGGAGAACATTGTGGTTTTGTGATCTAGTAGGGACAAACAGACTCCTTGCTTACCCACATGGAATTGAAGCAAACATGGACAGAAGAAAAGACAAAGCTTGAATTATTATTTTTTTTTAAATTTTTTTAACTGCCTCCCTTCACTGTTTCCTATCAGTATATTCCTGACAGTTAGTCCTGAGGAGTTTATCCTGGATATACCATGGCCAAGGTTCTATCCCACTTTGTGTTCCTACCTCTTTATCACTGTTGGAAATATTACTGCCCTTCCATCCTACTGAATTAGAAAGAAATACCACCTGTGACTGCTTTCTCCATCACCCCATACATCCAGCTCTGCTCTCAAACTATTTCCAAGGCCTTGTCCCTCTGGCTAAACAGCTTTTCTCTCTCTTCCCTCATCTCTCCCCATCACAGCTCTCCCTCCTCTTGAATGCATGAGTGCACAAGCTCTTTCTGCCAAAATCGTCTTCCGAGCTGCTCGCTCTGCCTGTCAAACCTGGCGGCTCAGGCCCTCCACTGCCTTCCCCTTCACTCCCTGATCTGTTTAAGCTCTCACTGAATGCCAGGAAGTGCTCTCAGCTGTTTCTTCCTGTCCTGCTCCCACGGATTCTCCCCTTGCCAGCCATGGGAACTCTCCCGTTGCCATTATCCTCTACTCCTGCACACGGGGTGATGTTTTTATACTGCTGTACAAAAGCCATGTTCTTGTCCTCCTCTAAAGGGACTAAATAGCAGCTTGATGGTACTACCAGTATCTGGCCTTTAAATCAAATCATTTGCTACTGTTTGAAGAACACACCACTTTTTAAGTCAGTGCCATCCCACAGTCAGACAGTGACCCTACTATTTCACATCAACACCATTCCTTTGCTCGTGGACCTTTCCCCGTCCTCTTTGCTACACAATTGGCATCTTGGTCTTCAAAATGTTTTCTCTTTGCTCCTGTATTGTTTTGCAGTTTCCCAGTTCTGAATTTTGGTTGGTGGCTTTTGTGTCCCCCTGCTAAGGGAATTGTGGGTTGTCTCGTGACTTAGTCAGTCTGTGTGCTGGCTCCGGACGATGCGGACCCCAATAAAGATCTGCTGAAATATCTACAAAGATGAGCCTTTCCTGATTTCTTTCCACAGACTAAGCTGTCCCCAGGAAGGGTGCAGAAATCGCACCGTAACAGAGTTCAAGATACGGAGGAGAGATGCAACACCTGAGGGAGAAAACCACATCTCTGGAGGGAAAATCACTCAGAGAGGAAACTTTCCATAGAATCCCAGAATCACAGAAAGATTGGGGTTGGAAGGGACCTTAAAGGTCCACTTTGCAACCCCCTGCCAAGGGACACCTTTCACGTGAGCAGGATGCTCAGAGCCCTGTCCAACCTGCCCTGGAACACTTTAGGATTTATTTCCTTTCCAGTTCGTTTTATAAATCCAAGATTCCTGAAAGACTACAAGCTTTGATTTGATACAAGGATTTTTAAATCAATGATGATACTTTATCATGATTTATGCTCACAGCCTTGTGTTAAATTGCTTTGGACTTACTTCAAGGAGCAACAAATGTCAGCTTTTCATTGTGCATTTTGCATTGCATCAGAAGGGCCTTGGCTCAATGCCACCACGACATTTCTGGCCTAAAACTGCTCTTCCTTTAGATCAGAATCCATCAGATCACAGCAGTAGGGGATCAGGATGAGAAGGAAAAGGAGCCTTAGTTGTGTGTAATTTTAGGGCTCTAACAGTGATGACTCACGAGCATGTTGATGTTGAGGTAACAAATAAAGCCCTGAACCTCCCAGTTACATCTGTTTGGGAAGATCCCTAGGATTGAACAAAGCAGCACTGGAGCTGAAGAATATATCTTGGTGTATATTTAGGTGTAAATTAAAGCAGAGTTCACTTAAGGCTAAGATTTGAGTGCATTTTCATACAAATTGAGAAATATGAGCCCAGGTTTTCGGAGTGCTTTGTGTTTGCAAGCTGCTCTCATCAAGGTAATTACTTTGCAAGAGATCTCCAGAGTTCTCGATAGGAGAGACACAAACGGGCCTTTCATCCTGCTCATTATACAGGAGCAACCTTTATATCGAGTACCCACTGATAAATGTTAATAGCTGTGATAAAACCCGGGATAATGAGAAGAGCCTTCCAACAAACTACAGCAGGGCATGCAAAGCAATTCACTGAAAACCTACTCCAAATCCTTTCCTTGCACTTTTACAAAGCAACATCACTGCAAGCTGGATTTTGTAGTAAATGTACAGTGCAGGAAGCCTTGAGGAGGAGGAAAATTGGGCTTTCGGAACTTCCCAGCCATGAGCAGAGGGATCACTTTACAGTGACTGTTGCAGGAGAACAAATGCAGAGGCTCTCACATAGTCCTCTGTGTAGCAGACACTATTTTCTTCTCATCTTACAGCATTAAAAGATGATGTAAAACAAGATGTAAACGATCTTGAACTTTCTGAGCATGCTAGAAGATAATTTTATTTAAAGAGCAAGCATTATTTCAAAAACAAAGGATATATTCTTAAGAGAGATGTGCAAGTTTGCTCTAACTAACAGATAGGGAAAATATTTTTAGGTTACCTTTATTTTGACTCTTTGTTTGACTCTTTTTTTATAAAACATCTGTTTCTTCTGTTGCTGCTTTAGCATCTGGAGAAGGGTCTCCAATAATTTCTTTTAAAAGTAAAATTGAATAGAAAAGAGCTTGTAGGTTCTGGAGTAATAATAGAATTATAAATGAGAGGCCTTGTAGGAAAAGTCGAAAATTGCAAAAGTTTTGCCATTTTTGTTTCCCTGAGACAGTCACGAAAAAGGAAAATACTCTAAAAAAATAGCGAAATTTTCATACTCTAAAAAGATGTCAAAAGGGGCTTGGGCCAAGTGAGTTTCAGTGATTCTAAGTCCAGTGAACTCATCTGAGACGCTGCTGCTGCAATGTTATGTTCTCATTTGCTAAAGATTAATTTAACTTTTGAGTATTTAATTTATTTTTTAACTGTAAGATACACTTTGAATCTAAATAAACACACTAAATCTTCTTGCCTCATTTCCAGCCCCCTGGAAATTTCCAGCAGGGCAGGAGCAGAGCATTCCAGGGGCTGTGTGAGGGGGCATGGCCACCCTCGTCAGTGCCAGAGCAGGTCAGCATTCCCACCCAAATCAAATCCCACAGACCTGGAGAGGCAGGAGGATAAAGAATCACAAAGCACCAGGGTCCTTAAGGTTGGAAGAGACCTCTAACATCAAGTTCAATCAAACATACCTCACTGCCAGGTCCACCACTAAGGTTATGTCCTTTCATGACTAATAACATGTGTTTCCCTCAAATGCACCTGCCAGAAAGTCACCAAATATTAAACAAAAAAAGAAGAAAAAAAAGAAAGAAACACCAAAAAATATATTCTCATCATGAACAATAATAATTTGCAGGTGCTCGGGGGTGAATTACACCGTCCCACAGGATTTTGCTTCCTCACGAGATGCCAGTGCAGTTCCTGACCGGGGAGCTGGGTATTGTCTCATGGCAAGCTGGGGAGGAAGCGGGACCTTTCCCAGGAAAATGATGCAGCCACCCTGGAGCTGTGCCCCGCATGGGTCTCCTGCACAGGAGGGAGCTGGGATGGGTGACCAGAGCTGCCTCTCCACGGGCTCTGTTGGGCACCTGAACATGAATTTGGGATGAAAGCAGCTGTAACAATGATACTTGCAGGGGAAGGAAGGAAATTGAGACAGCTAGATCACGCTCCCAGGCTTTTCCAGGTTTTCCACTTCAACCAAGCTGCCATCCTCCCAGATTTCTGCTTTGAACATGCGCCTGAGTCGGAGCTCGAGGCTGGTTTTGTTACATGTGGAAAGCCTAAAGCTTCAGCTTTTGAGAATTTGGTACCTGATTGAAACAAAATATCTGTTCTGAGCATAACTAAAGGAAAATCAGGGCAAAGCCATACATCAGTGCTGAGGCTGCTCCCAGCCAACAGAAAATCCCTGTTTTCACAATTATGTGGGAGCAGAGTTGAGCTTGTCTGCTAGAGCCAGTTTGTGTAATATTTTTCTTCTCTTTATGACTGTTTTACATCAAGTGTGTGTCAAATAACTGAGGGAGGCAGTAGCAAGGTGGCAAAAATGTGAGTAAGAGAGCTTTAAAATAACTTGCTTGAAAAATTGTTTTAGCTGTTAGAGCCATACTCCTAAGGCTCTGTCTATGCTGAAGTGAAAAATATATAAAGAATAAGGCCATGCAGATAGAATTTAACTATTTTGATCAGAAATGTGATTCAGTGGTTGCAAGAACTACTCCCTTCCCAGCCCACCATGTTCCCCAGCCATTCATGGACAGCAGCACAAGCCAAATTTAAAGTAATTTTTGCAATAGAAAAGCTGACAATGCTTCACTCAAAAGCAAGGCAACCTTGATAACTTTATTTCTCTTGGAGTTAGGCAGGTTGGCAATTTGAGAAATTCCTTTTAATGGAAGTTAATTTGAGAAATTCCTTTTAATGGAAGTTCTTTTTTAAACAGTAAGCATTGTTTGCAGTGCAGCTTCACACAGCATTTTATGCTCATTATTTAGTTTGGTTTATTATTAGTTTTAAATAGATTTTTTTTTTTTGGTCCCTCCTTAATTTTCTCGCTGAGAGGGGTTTTTTAAATAATGCTCATCTTCCCTGCAACTGAAAACACTCTCAGAGATTAGATTACCATCAAGTGCCCCTTCTTTGTCAGGGCCACCTGTCTGATAAAAAGATTTCTTGATACAAGTGCTGGCAGCAAGGCAAGAGTTATAAAGTGAGGGGGTGTTCTGGGCCTCCTTGGCAGCTCCCATAAAGCCTAGTTTTCATTTTTCTTCAATGAAAAAAAAAAGTCTTTCAGCTTTTAAAATTTTCTTAAAAGTTTATGTTTTTCTGACTTTCCAGTTTCATAAGGACCCTCCGTACTTCTGCTACAGGGGTAGTGAGCACAAACCAAAAGGGGATGCTACCAACCCATAACTGCTGCAAATTGCTCTGCACTTTCTTGAAATAATCCAATCAGGATCAGAAGTGATGCTTCACTACACCTATTTTCACTGCAACTGTCCTTTATTTGCATTTCACTTATAGGCAGTAAAACCTGGAATAAAGTTTTAACAAAACCTCCGTAACAAATGCAAGCCTTCCTGAAAATCATATTCTAGTATCCAGCTCTTCTAAGTCTTGAGCTGTACAAAGTAAGGTTTAATCAGGACACCTCCAGGGTTGCAAAGATTTGTGGGGTTGTTTGTATGTTCATATTGTAAACTTTGCAATTTTTCTTTTTTGAACTTGTATCTCCTAAAGCCATGCACGTCCTGGAACACCAACAGTAACCAAAGAAGAGTTTCCAAGCATTTATAGTCGTAGAAAAGCTGGAAAACACAGCAAGGATGTCTTAATACATTAGAAACAAACCCAAGAAATTAGAACAAGATTGTGATTCGATTTTTATGAAGTATAATAATTTCAAAGAAGAAGTGAGTTTGCTTTGTATATTTAAAAACTTGGTGAGATTTTTTTCACTTTTCAGAGGGGTTTTTTACAGCCTGTGAAGTTGAAAAACTGGTCCTTATCTCCTGAGCTGTATCAGGAGTGGCATCAGTGTCAGGTTAATCAGGAAACGCCTTCTGGAACGGGGAGTGCTGCCCTTCAGGTGCCAAAACACAGATGTTTGGGACATCCGAGATGCCCTGGGGATCCCACCTGGCCTCTCCGTGCTGATCCAAAAGGACACAAATTTCCCAAAGGACCTTTGCTGGTGCTGCCAACCCTGCAGAGATATCCCAGCTACCCCAAAGCATTTGCAGTGGCACAGAGGTGCAGCTACTCCTAAAGGTTTGGGGTTTTTTTTCATTTTGAATGTCCTTAATTGGTGTTTGAATTAAACCAGCAATGTGCATGTAGCTCCAGGTGTTTTATTGTCCAGGTCTACGTGGTTTTTTGGGGATCCAGTATTCTGGAAGAAGGAGTATGACCTGGTTTCACTGAGACAGTGCCTGATGTTGGCCACTCTCCGTCACAAGGAGGTCTACAGTGACATTTTCTTTTTAATTCTTTGGTAACTGCAAAGAAATCCACAGGAGAAAAAGAAGGAATAACAAGACAAGAACAGAAAACCCCAAAGCATTTCCAGTGGC